>JABXWE010056862.1:0-16342 GCA_014611495.1 Limonius californicus | reverse complement strand
ACTTTGGTTTAAAAATTTGTAAATTGGGTATATGTATTTAAATTGTTTGAAACTTTCATAAACAACTCTTTAAATACTAAATTGTAAAGATCTGTATTTTGAGAAACATTTTTTACAAACTGCAAAAAGAATTTAGGTTGACAATTTTGTTTTCATCCACTTTTCACTTTCAACTACATTTATATATTGGTTAGACTGTTAGCTTTCCAAAACAGCGAAGTTTATCGCAATCGGACAAGAAACAAAGAAGTTATTGACATTTCAGTGAATTGATGTAAAAAACTGCCAAGCCCCATACCTCCCCAATGGTGCCGAATTTGAACAAGAATTTCGTGATGATTTGGGGTTAAATAACCTCAGCTATATGTGATTAAAGTTTTTATGTTTAGAATCACTCTGTAGAATTCCATACAATTTAAATCTTAAAGCTCAAGAAAACGAAACATTCAACTAACACGTTATTCTAATATAAGTTGAATTTTAATTTTCTTGAACAAGAGTCATATTTTTAAAATAAAGTTGATGAGATAATAATAAATTTAAAAGGTTAGATACTAGATGAACTTTATTTGTTTTCTAAATAATCCCTAATGCATTGCATATTTATGTAATGAAATTAAAATTTGATTCGTAATTTTGCACTTGAAACCAATTTTTAAAATATCCCCACAAGATGCTATAATTCTTTTAACCATTTGTAATAAAAGCTCATGTCAATTTCAGTTAATATTTCTACGGAGGTTCAGAGTATTTCGAACATTCGTTGAATAAAAGTTTCTCTATCAGTTCTTCTTCAACCGAAGGCAATGTAAAAAGATTCTCATAATCGAAAAATACGTTTGATAATGTTTTATACCTATACCTATTACAAATCCGGTTGGATTATTCAAATTCAATCCTAAAAAAATAATTGAAGCAACCAGACTAGATTAGATGAGAAATTTGAATTTTTTTTTATTCTTAGCTTAGCTTCAAGATCTTTGGCATACGCTTAGGAAATCTAAAAAATACTTTTCAAAAATCCAAAAATGTCCGTTAATTTGTTTTCAACCACCAACCCCTATAAATGAACATTGTACAAACCCTTACCTTAGTGTACATTATGCTATTATACACGTAACTAGCTTATACTATGAGGTATTGAACTGTACTGGCCCTGCGCCCAGAAAAGGTGATCTTTTATAGTGATACGCGACTCGCGACCACCAAGCACTCGCTTAATTAAATAAAAAAAAACACGAATGCCACTTTGCGGAAAAAATAACGAGCTTGAAAGTACTCGTTTGGTACTAGTCTGGAAAATAGAAGCAAGGTCAGTTACACCATCGTTGGTTTGCGGATCACAATGCTTTTGGGTGTCTGCTATGGCTTCTGTTATCGAAGCAGTTCTTCTTTGGTGGGTGTGTTCGATGTGTGCACGATTCTATGGCGACCCGCCCCGCGAAGAGTTATGTAGTCGAGTGTACAATGGTATTGTTCAAGAGTTGCATGATTTAGATTGATTGCTTGAAATTCTAGATGTAATAATACTTTAATTCGATTGATTATTAAAAAGGAGAAATGTAATAGAATACAATAGAGTTTTGCTGTAATTTGAAACTGCAATTGGTTATTGGCCTAGAGCGCTTTTTCCTATTTTGGTTTCTGGGCTTAAACAGTTCGCGTACAAGTGTCTGACGTAATGGCTTCAAGTTTTACAAGCGGTACGTAAAAATTTCGAAACTATAACTTTCAAAAGGTGTTAAATAAATCACGTATTAACGTCTCCATATTTACCAGCCCGCGCAATCATTCACAATAGCTTTGAACCGGCGAAAGGAAAAAGCTCGGAATTCGACCTCCAAAATTCAATTCACAGTCTGATTGTTAAGGTCACGGCGTTTCAAAGCGGGGCCTGCTTTTCAGGAACCACAAAAACTATTTCATTACCAAAACCAGTTTAGCAATTAATTTTATTTAATCGACGCAAAAGAAATAAACAGGACGTAATGCGTAACTGAAAGTTGGTTTGTAGCGTCGCATACAAATTGCTGCAGATCGTGTTTGAATTATATTAAACCATTTTTCTAATCCAGTAAATGTTAAGAGTGC
Organism: Limonius californicus; assembly: GCA_014611495.1. Lineage (NCBI taxonomy): Eukaryota > Metazoa > Arthropoda > Insecta > Coleoptera > Elateridae > Limonius > Limonius californicus. Next base: position 14,251 of record JABXWE010056862.1, on the reverse strand, counting down.
TTGCTGGCATTAGCCACCGTTTCCGGCTGATTTGTATTGGAATCATAATGCGAAGAAACTTTATTAATGTTATGGAACAGTAATTATAGGTTTAGGGTTTTGAAACTTTAATGTATGCATAAATAACAAAGCATTATTTTGTTGACCTTAATTTGCTGTTTATTTTTAGATCTAAATATTGCGATTATATTAATAAATCTTACAGTTATTATTTGGTTCTTTAATTAACATGATAGATTTTCGAAACTATGTTAAACTATAGATAATCTGATTATCCCTAAAGAGAGGAATCAAAACATGTGTGTCAAACACATATAATATATATAGGGTGTAACAGAAACAGGTACAAATATTAAATCCGATGGTAGATTACAATATATACAAACTAGAAAAAACATTTCTTTGGCAGTGGGACCCTTAAGATATGAGAAAATAATAATTGAAAACTTGACCTAAAATTGTTTGACTACAGCGGGATAATAAAAATTTATGCAAAGGAGAGTAACATAGAAGTGCAAAAACATTTCTTATCACCTGTCACAAACCATTTTTTTTTCTCACACATTCATACTACCGTCCTCCCCGGAACCGCTTTCGCATTACTTCAGAGGGGTGCGGACCTCCCTTACATACTAAACATTCATGCAACATGCACCCTAAACACGTATCAACTACAGAACCATCATCGCGGTCGTCCAAGAGCAGAAAGGGTTGTTAATGTAGAACAGCATGTCTTGGAATTAGTGGAGGCAAGTCCTAGTGTTAGCACTAGAAGACTTGCGTTACAAACAGGCGTTTCTCATTGTTTTGTTTGACGGATTTTGCGGGATCAGGGACTACACCCTTACCACGTTCAACGCGTTCAAGGTTTGCAACCAGCGGATTATGTATCAAGAGATCCAAAAAAAGCTGATCCCCGGCGGGCTGTGGAATAAAAAGTCACATCTCTTCTAGGCTAAAGGAATGTTTAAAATATCAATTTCAGGTTAGGTTGTGTTAGCTGAAATTGACATTATAAACATTCCTTTAGTCTAGTAAAGACGTGACTTTTCATTCCACAGCCCGCTGAGGATAAGCTTTTTTTGAATCTCTTGATACGTAGGCACGAATTTTGTGAATGGCAATAACCAACCAAATTTCCTGTACAATTTGTTATCTACTACTGAGGCAGGATTTACGCAAGAACGGGTGTTTAATGTCCATAATACTCACATTTGGTCAGATGAGAATCCACATGAAATAGTGGAACACGGTTTCCAACAACGGTTTTCCCTAAATGTATGGGCAGGCATTGTAGGTGATCACCTTATTGGGCCATACATTTTACCTGCTCGTTTAAATGGAGCTCTGTATTTACACTTTCTCAACGAAGTACTACCAGAATTGCTTGAACACGTATCTTTAGAGACACGACGTAACATGTGGATTTTGCTTGATGATGCTCCGCCTCATTATGCTAGGGATGTAAGGAAATAATTAAATAATAACTATCCTGAAAGGTGGATTGGACGAAACGGGCCAGTTCCATGGCCAGCTCATTCGCCAGATTTAAATAGGTGTTATTTATTTTTGTGGGGCTAGATGAAACAGTTAGTTTATTCTACGCAGTAAACATAGTTGGGCAAATAAGGGTACGCATTGAAGACGCTGCCGATAGGATTCGGCAAGATCCTATTGTTTTCGCAAGGATACGTAATTCAATGCTTCGACGTATAGAAGCTTGTGTTCTTAATGGTGATTGTCGTTTTGAACATTTATTGTGATCCAGTTTTCACTTTTGAGATAAACTGTTTTCTACATTTTTTTCAGTTATGTTAAAATTGATTTAAATAAATGATGGATATTCTGAAATAAATTAGTACTTTTTTAAATGCTTTATGCGTCTGTAGTTTTTTTTTGCATGAAGCAGCACTTGTTTATAATTTTTATACCCCATGGTAAAGTGAAAACGCAAAAATTTAATTTAGCGGTAAATTAAATTCTTAAATGCCTTCTAATTACAAAAATGTCCAACTGCTTCAATTAAACCTTGACCCCTCCCAATTCCGTAGTTTATCACAAGCCAGACAAGTTTTTACGTGTTTGCCACTTTGGGTTTACTTTACAATTAGGTAGTAACCCTCTACGGATTAAATGCATTTTTTATGTATCATCAGCAGTTCTCAATCAAAATCTTATTTTATTTTTATTTTGATTCAAAAAAATAAACTTAATGATTATTAAAAATGAATAGTACTATTCAATTCTACTTGAGCCAATCTATTACTAGTTTAAATATTTGTACCTATTTCTGATGCAACCTGTATAGGATGAGGTTTTTACCAAGACAAGTGTGATAATTTTTAGAAACTTTAACATTAATTGTTAACTTTTTCTTGCCTTACTTCGTTGAAAATCATATTTATATTTTAATAATAATAATAGACTCAATTTCTACAGGATTTGCTGCAATTGAGTCTGTTATTATTATTAAAATTTAACATTTATAATTATATACACACCCGCCAATAGGCTTCCATAATCGGTCATGTATACTTCCTAGGATTCCGCTACATCACAGCTTTAAAGATACGGGGGTGCATTCCTAAAAAACACATATAAACCACAACACCGCATAAATACAATACTACATTAGCAATGCACCTTTTCTATATAATATTTACAGGGGGTTGGCCGTTGGTTGTTCCTCGTTGAGTCACCGCTAGAGTCTCATAGCTCTGCTTTGGCCTCAAACTAGGACCGTCATTAGCGTTTTCACCCTATCTTAGAGATACATAACATCTGTAGGAGGAAAACAATACAGTTCCAAAATACTGAACAGTTTTGAGTATTTCAGCTCGAATTTAACAAATGTGCCTAGAAAATCTTCTCTGGAGTAGAAGTGGTTCGGAGCCCACCTCTATGTTTGTGATACTTTAAAACGTGCAATACAAGTATAGGAGAAAAGACCGCTTTTTCTCGTAAGAGACAAAGCACTCCAAGTAGAAGAAGAGGCTGGAAACAACTTGCCAAGCACAGAAGCAAAATATTATTTGCAGCTTCATATCAACAGCTACAGCACATAATAAGAGCTCATCTACACCACCTTGCAGACAGCAAATATTTTAGTAAACATCAATGCATTACATTTAACAATTACACATCAAATTTTCGGGATTTTTGTGCAATTTTCAGAACGCACAAAATTGACACCTTAAGCAGTCCCACACTTATCTATTTCTTCTGAGATGTGACGTGACAGTACTCCTCTAAAACTACTTTGAGTTCCTGAAAGGTTCAACTGTGATCTAAACATAATTTATAAGAGAAGGACTACTAGAGTAGTGTTGTTTGGAAATTATTGCAGGTGCAGTTGTGAAGCTTCTATTATAATACCTTCGTAGAGATCTTTGTATACCATTTCTGTTAGAACGGCCAACATATTTTCGAGTATATTTTTTGCTTGAGAATATTCCTATTGCTGTTCCAATACCAGCTAAAATTACCTCTAGGATGGTTTTAATCTAAAATCTCACTAGGGTTTTAGAATTCAACGCGTATTTTTTTACGTAGACCTGATTATTGTAAAATTTGTATAATTAAATACCCACGAGCCTGTTAAGTTCGTAAGTCTTAAACGAAGCGCTGCCGCCAAGAGCGTTTGATACATTACGTATAATTCTCCTTTTCTAAAACATTCTTGTAAGAGAAAATGTATGCCTTGAGTTGATTTTAGGAAATTTAAAATACAAGTTAAACTTCTAGTAAAATATCTTCAGCTTTCTTCAACTTCAGACTTCTTTATGATCTATTTTACTATTTTAGAGGAATCACTTACAGTTTGGAGTTGGAACTGTAAAACAATTAAATCGGTTGATCCTTTCCCTTAACTGGCATTTACGTGTAATTTAGGATTAAAATATCGACTATTTTGTAGTTGGAGCAATTAGAGTTTACAATAATCAAGATTTTCACCAATAATATCACAGCAGATATAATCTGTGCTAGAAAGATGTGAAAAGACGTTAATATTACTGGTACGGTTTTGAAATCGTTATAAAAATCTCTAAACCATTAAACTATTAAAAACTGATTTTAAAGAAATAATAGTATAATGTGTCTTTCTGACTGTTTATTGTATTACTTTCACCAATTGTAAGACATTACTGCCGGTGTTAAGTCGGGTATCTCTGATAATGTATCAGTACAATCAACAGAAGTTTTTTTATTAGAAACAACCAGGAGTTAATTTGAAAACTATTAATCTATCTAAACTAAAGTTTGGTTTTGTAACCTATTATTAAAAGTTTCACCACTTAATTTAATATTGAAATTAAAATGGGGTGTGTATTCTGGGCTTTTATTAAACGTTCTATTATCTCAACTCCAGCATTTTTATTATTGTTAAGAAATTCTTGAGTAATGCTCTCAAGTATCGGGTTCCAATGTTAACCCATCATTAAAATTTCCAGTACTATGAAATTCCTCGTCCACATGTTACTTCAGTACTTGTGTATCTAGTGAAAATTATCGCCTCATTTCTAAACAATAGAACACTTGCAGGAAAGATGAACTCAGCATTATCAGGCTACATAGAAAACAATGTAGATGTTTCAAAACAGCTCTGTGCTAGGCCAAGTCGTATTTAACATTTTTGTACACGATATGCCACAACTGGCCAAATCAATCATACCAACATCTGCAAATGATAGAGCACTAATTATGCAACACAGCGGTATAAATATTACAGCTAGCCAAGTGTAATCCATAACTGATGAAAGCCTCGAATGATTTAAAACATCGTAAAAAATGTGCAGCATAAAATATTCACATACCTGCCCATCTAACAATAAAGAATACAGGACTACAATGAAATCCACCAAACTCAACTGTCAAATTTTCCAATGTACACCTTGATGTGTGTTCAATTTGAAGTCTACATAGGTATAAATAAAAAATGAGTGAAACATTTTGCTTGGACTGTCCCATTCTTTAAGGGGCTACTAAAGTGACTTAAAATAAGCTAAAATTAGCGTTTTCTGTTGTCACCGTAGCTATGTTAATAGGCGACCTTTTCACTTGTAGTGTTTTTTAACTAATAGACTACATATCCAATATTGAAATAAGGTAAACAAATTGTTGAAAACTGATGATAACAAACAGCTACATGTAAAATTAATCTACTTTTATATATGGATTTATATATATATTAGCGACTTCTCTACAGCTCTCTTGGACGTCTGTCGCATCCCGAACGCCACTCCTTTTTATCCTGCCACGCATCTTCACTTAAATTTCGTCGTTCCTTAGCCTTTTTTACTCCGTCCCCCATCTAGTTCTGGGTCTTCCCCGTTTTCGTCTTCTATGGGGGATCCACTTCCATGCTTCCGCCATTCTTCCATTCTCTTCATATGTCCCTACAGTTGCTTCTTTTCAATGGTGTCTGCTAGCGTTACTTCTACGTTCATTCTCTCTCTGATAGTTTCAGTTCTTATTCGGTCTAATAAGGTCACACCACAACATCTCCTCCAGTAATTATTTTCTTTTCATATTTTGGGTTAGCGTCCATATCTCTGACCCATACGTTACACAATCTTCTACTAAAGATTTAAACATGTTAGTTTTTGTCTCCTTTCTGATTTCTTTACTACATATGAAGGAGTTCAGTTTACTAGTTATGGCTCGCCCTTTTCCCAGTTTCTCTACTATATCTCTGTCATCTTTTCCGTCCTCTGTTAGTATTACGCCTAGATATTTATATTCATTGTACTATTTATTATACCGTTGTCTGTCAACAATTGTTGTCTCTGTCCTTGATTTCCTATTGCCATATATTGTGTCTTTTCCGTATTAATCTCTAGGCTCCATTTCTCGAACTCCTCCATAAGTTTTCTTACCATATAAGTCGTATCCTCTATGTCTTCAGCAAAAACAACCTGATCGTCCGCAAATAATAAACTATATATGTTTTTTTCCCCAGTTAAGACACCCATCTATTAATCTTTTTAATCCACTGTCTAAGAGCTGAGTTCAGGTACAGTTTAAATAAAGTGGGAGAGAGGCAGCAACCTTGTCTTAGGCCTTTATTGACTTTAAAGTAGTCCAATATTCCTGCTCGAGTTTTCACGGTATTGAAATTTTCCTCGTACAACTTCTTCACTGCGTTTATATACTGTGGATGTATTCCATTCTCTACCATTGATGCGCATAATTTATTAATTAGCACACTATCATAGGCCTTTTTAAAGTCTATGAAAGTAAGATGTAGTTGCTACCATCAGCTAGGGTTTTTCCTACTACTTGCTTCAGCACGAATAAATTATCAGTACAGGATCTTCTGGACCCAAATCCGCTTTGTTCTTCAAGATCTTTCATTTAATTTTCAATTCGTATGCATTGCTTCTCCTTATAAACATTTATTAAAAATTTTTGTCGCGCATTCCAGCACTACATCGGGTGAGTGTTTAAGCAGTTCCACGGGTAAACCTCCAGGGCCAGGGGATTTATTATTTTTCATTGCACTAAGTTCTCGTCTCACCTCTTCTATTGTAATTTCTTCGCATCTAGTCTCTACGATTTCTGATACATAGTTTACGTTTTCAAAGTGTGTCCGGTTTTCTGTTAGTAAATTTTTATAATAATCCTTCCAGTTTTGGCGTCCTATTGGGTCGATTGTCAGTTTTTCTGTTTTATTAGAATTTAAGGTTTTTATGGTTTTCCAAGCTGCTCTTGACTTCGAACTCCCCAATAAACAGTCAGTTTCATTACATTTTTTGCCAGTAGCTGTTATTAGTATTTTTTGTTTCCTTCTTAACCAATAGGAAACTAATGAATAATTCAAAATTAATCTGTTATCTAGTACTACATTGTATATCATAGGATATACAATATACTGCTGCTTTAAATACTTTTGAAAAATAGCTGACACTTGTAATTGATAAACTCGTTAATGTCCATACGCCTCATAATGGGATAAGGTAGATATGTCGTTGAATAAAACCACAGTCAAATCCCACAAAATAGATTTAATGTTGTTAAAGGTATAAAATGGTGTTAACGTTTACGAACCCACTTGGGTTAATCTTCAGACTCTTCTTCTTCATCCTTTGACTAGGAATGTCTCCCTGTTTGTCTGGCCTGTTATTCCGCCGACGAAGAGATCCAGCTCTCTAGCCATCTTCTCGGTGGTCGTCCTGGGGGTTTCCTCCCAGTTGGTATATTTGTTTTGCATATATTTGCTAATCTGTCTGCTCCCATTCGTTTCACGTGGTTGTTCCATTCCTTCTTCCTAACCTTCATCCATTTCACTACGTCTTCCACCTTACATGTTCTTTGTACATCTATGCTTCTCTTTCTATCTCGCAGTGTTACACCTAATATTGATCTTAAAACTCGTATCTCTGTTATCCTAATTTCTTTTTCTTGCTTTGGTCTCTGCTCGCGTTTCGTTAGCATAGGTTAAAATTGGACGGACCATTGATTTATATATTTGCACTTTGCTTTCTACACGCATGTATTTGTTATGCCAAATTGTAGTATTCAGGCAGCCTGCTATTTGCGCTGCCTTCGTCGCTTGTTTTCTTGCCTCATTTATTAAATTTCTAGTACTTGGCACTTCAATTCCTAGATAGTCGACAGTCATCACCTGCTCTATTATTGTTCCTTCTTGTTCTAGCTTACATTTTCTAGGTTCTTCGAATATAACACTGCTTTAGTTTTTGCTTTCCATATCTCCATGTTTACAGTTTTCCAGGTTGACTGAGCTTATGTAGTAGTCTTTGCAGATTGTCTTCATTGTTGGCTATTAGTACAGCGTCATCTGCATAACACAGTACATTGATGTTTTTATTTCCCATTCTATGGCCTTCGCTATTCTTCAGTGCTTCTATGAACTTGTTCATAATCAGATTGAAAAGAAAGGGACTGAGAGAATCTCCTTGTCGTATACCTGTTTTTATATGTATGGATTGTGTGACTCCTTTTGCAGTAATTATCTTTGTCATGTTGTCTGAGTTTATATCATTTATCGCATTTGTTATTTGTGATGATATGCTTTCTTCGTTTAAAATATTCAGAATGTCCGTTTTTCTAACTCTGTCGAAAGCTTTTGTGAAGTCTACGAAGCATAAGTACACAGGTTTATTATATTCTATGGATTTTTCAATGAGTTGTCTTAGGATGAATATTGCTTCCAGGGTACTTCTGTTCTTTCGAAATCCTTGCTGCTCTTCTACTATAGGCATTTTACCTTGTAGGTAGTGGTGCAAGATGGATGTGAATAATTTTAGTGATGAATTTAATAGTGTGATACGGCGAAAATTGCCAGGATTTCCCCTATCAAGAAGGGGATTCTTGAATATTGGCACAGTGAGATTATCTTTCTACTCTATGGGTACTTTGCCTTCATGCAGTATTTTATTAAACAATTTGTGGATACAAGCATTTAAGGTATCTCTGCCATATTTAAGTAGTTCATTATAAATCTCATCTGGGCCTGGAGATTTTCGGTTTTTTAGTTTAACTATTGATTTTTTAATTTCATCTTCTGTGATGTTTATTACCTCGTCGTTTAAGTTATTGTTAAGTACCTCATCTTCTCTATGTTCTTGGTACAATGTTTTAAAGTATTGGACCCATTGTTCTTTTTCGATATTGTTGATTTGCAGGCATTCGTTTATTTTTTTCTTTTGGTTTTGTAGCATCTTCCATATTTTTCTCTGTGAACCGTATAGGTCATATTCCATATCCTTCGTGTATTTTTCCAAGTAGTTTAATTTTATTCTTTTAATTTCCTGGTTAACTCTGTTTCTTGTGTGTACATATATAGCACGTTCTTCTGGCGTATTATTTCTTTGATATCTAAGAAATGCTTCCTTTTTCTCTTCTGATAGCTCCTTAACTTTGCCGCCAAACCATGGTGTTTAAGTTTTAATTTTATTTTTATTAATTTTTCTCTTCCCCAGTGCTTCATTAGCAGCTTCAAGTATATTTTGTTTTAATTTCTTCCAGATTTCCTCTACGGTGCAGCTTGTCATTGGGTTCTCTTTCTCTAGTTTCTGCTTCTGTTTATTTTGATATAACATTTGTATGCTAGGTTCGGTGATTAATTCGATGTTAAGTTTATCTATAAATAGTGGCACTACTTTTTGCAATTTTACTTTTAGATTTAACTCGCATAGTATAAGGCCGTGTTTCGCTGATGTTAACGTTCGCACGTCTTCTACCTGTTTAGGGTGTATTACTTTGTTGCTTATTACGTAGTCGATGATGGATTTCTGCCCTCTGCTATTAGACCATGTTATTTTATGTTGTTCGGGATGGTTAAAGAAGGTATTATTAATCCGGAGTTCATTCACTGCACAACAATCTACTAAATCTTCACCGCTGTCATTTATGGTTGGTCGTTAAACCTTTGTTTGATTCCTTGTAATATCGTGTTTCCAACTCGTCCATTAAGATCCCCCATTATCAAAACTCTGTCTCGTTTCGGTATCGCATTCAGCGTGCTTTGGAGAGATTCATAGAAATTTTCTCTTTCAATTTTTGTTCTTCCCGTATCTGGTGCGTAAACTGATATTATATCGGTATTTATTTCATCGAATATTAAGGTAACTAGCAGAATTCTTTCGTTAACATATTTTATGTTTGCTACATTATTTATATACTTGTTGTGGATCAATACTCCTACGCCTGCATGGGCTCTTGTTTGTTTTTCTACCCCACTGTACACAAAGATATATTGTCCTCTCATTGTTGTTCCTTTGCCCTTTCGTTTTGTTTCGCTAATTGTGCAGATGTGAATATCATGGTTCTCCAATCAGTTACTACCTCCTGTTCTTTGTTATTCCAGGAGCCAATGTTCCACGTAGCTAATCTTAGTATTTGCTTAGTCTTCCTCCGTTTTCTCGCTGTTTTCGTCATCATTTAATAAGAAACTTATATCCGGAAACGCACTATTTTCTAACTACACGTTGTTATAACAGCAGTTGTATACCTGAATGCTGAGAAAATGTATACTATACTCTTATGTTACTAATGTTTTAGTGACAATAGATTGTGTTGGTTTGTGTTTGTAGTTAGTAGTGACCAGTCAGTTTAGTTTATTTTAACAGTGAATTGTAGATACATCATAAATGCGCATACTTTTTACGATTACGCTGACATGGTGTTAATGTACTGCCAAGCATGTAGTAATGGTGTAGTAATGCTCGCCAGTTATATACAGCCCTATATCCAAATTGGTCAACCCCAACTCATAAATTGTTTGCCAGAGTTTTTAACGTTTGCAGGATACAGGAAGTTTTGAAGTCAACAGGGTACACTGCGGAGTTCAGAGAAATTGTCGAACCGCAAGATTTGAAGAGGTGAATTGAGCAAAACCCATCCAGTAGCAAGAAAACCATTGCCCACGTGGTGTTAAACATGTAAGCGTCTGACTAGTTCTGCACGAATAACAGCTCTACCCCTACTATCTCTAACAAGTCCAGTCGAATTTCCGCCTCGTAGAATTAATGTTTCTAGTGGTTCGTACAAGGTTGTCTGTTACAACCCGAATTTCCACGGTTTGTTCTATTTACTGATCTCCCACAATAGCCATGTTTGAGATGACGAAAATTCTGCCCCCCTCCCTTTAAATTCCACAAGTTCAACATCAACGTCTGAACTGGTATTCTCGACGCTCGTTTAATTGGGCCATACCATTTTCCATCTCGTTTCACTAGCGTCGTTTACTTGACCTTCTTGCAAAAAGAATTGTCAGAATTGTTGGAAGAAGTACCATTGGGATTTGTCAACAGATGTAGCTGCAACATGACAGTGCACCAGCACACTTTTCACTTACCTCTCGAGACTACATCAACCAAGTATTCAATGACAATTGGATTGACCGACGAGGACCACTAATGTGGCCGCCACACTCCCCGGACATAATTCCCCTAGATTGCTTTTATGAGACCATGTGAAGTATTTGGTTTACGAGACGTCCATCGAGTTTGAAGAAGATCTGCTATAGTGGTTCTTCAGTTAATAGCGGGCTACAGGACAACGAAAATACTGTCGTTCCCTATCCTATCCTATCCTATCCTATCCACGTGTTAACGGAAGAGAAGAGGCAGTTCCCTAAGTAAAATAAAAATGCGGATATGCTCGTTTACCTGTTTCCAACCGGTCTAGGTTTTGCTTTAGACCGGTTGTAGCCAGGTAAACGAGCATATCCGCATCTTTTGCTTTACTTAGGGAAACGCTTGGGGCATATTTAAAATTCGCATATAAGTAATGTAACAGAAAAGGAGAGACAGTATGTTTGTTATCCTATTCTATTGATTCCTGTAGCTATTAACTGTGGAATCACTATAGCATGTATTCTGGTTGTAGCGCAAAATCCCAAACAACGCCTACCATTTTTGAAAGAGTATACCAAAATGTTCTTCAGAGTTACAATGCTTGCATCGAAGTGGATGGTCGTTCTTTTCAGTAATTATTGTAGTGTTTCATCATCATCATCATCATAAATAAATAAAATAATTATGAGCATTGTTCTTGACCCGTGTGGGGTTGCTGGTCCCCCATCGGGCGCCTCCCCAGGTGACGGATAGGGAAATGCCCACCAGATATGGTGGGTGCCGGGGAAATCAAATACCCGGGGCGGGCCAAAACCAGCAGCAACGTCTGCCCGGATTGGCCGGCTGCAAGCAGCGTCTGTACCCATAGTAGGCGGTTGATATAACGCGCCAACACACAGTGGGCAAGCAAGGCGTTTGATGCCCAAATACCCTCAAGCAGTAACACTAATATGAAGAATTTTAAAACACAAAACCAAAGACCCCAGGTGGGTAGGAATAATCCACAATCCCATACCGGACGACCGATCTGCCCCATGGATTCGGGGGGGGGGGGAGGTAAAAGTTCTCAAGTTAGAACGATTAAGAAAAGACAAGCATGCACCACCTTAAATGTGGCAACATTTAACACCAAATCCATCTGTTCAGAAGACAGGCTAATACAATTACAAGAAGAACTTGAAAATATAAAATGGAACATATTGTGACTTAGTGAGGTAAGAAGGAAGGGAGAAGATCTAATCCGACTCAAATCGGGACAGAAATGGGGTTGGAATGCTAATTCAAAAGAAATGGGCGGATCATTTAATATCCATAGTAGGAATATCATCAAGGGTCATTCGCGTAATATTCCAAATATCAAAAAGATACAGATGCAAGGTTATTCAAGTATATGCCCCGACATCAGCATACACAGAAGATGATATCGAAGAATTCTATGACGAGTTAGATGAAGCTTTGGAACAAAACCCGGCACACTATTCGGAACAGGAACTCATAACGGCAGAGGCCAAAATATGGTAAACTTCATGGAAGAGCACCAATTAAAAACAATGAATTCTTACTTCCACAAAAAACTACATTGTAAATGGACATGGCAAAGTCCTGACAAGATAACAAAAAACGAAATAGACTTCATTATTACAAATAGAAAGTACATAGTCACAGACGTAACAGTGCTGAATAACATGCAAACTAGTGATCATCGAGTGGTCATCGAGTGGTCAGAGCCAAAATGACAATAAATACAAAACTAGAAAGAAGAAAGTTAACCATCAATAAAAGCAAAACAATAAACCACGTTACACTGAAAGAATATGAAGAATCCTACAGAAACAACCTTAGTACAGCACTTGAAAAAGACCCTATGAATCAGGTAACAGATATTGACCAACTTAATCAGTATATAACAGAAAAACTGATAGGGGCTGCAAAGGAAGTACTTAAAAGAGTGGCAAAGAAACAAAAATCAAGTAAGATAACAGAAGAAACGAACTAACTAATACGTACGAGAAATAGCGAAAAAATAAATATGACAGAAGAAGGAACTAAAGAACTAAACAAACAAATTAGAAGAAAGGTAAGAAATGACGTGAAACAATATAATGAAAGAATTGTTCAAGAAATAATTGAAGAAAACAAAGGCCCAAATATATTTAGGAAAAAAATAAGTGAAGGAAGAAGAGAAATAATAAGCATAATGGATGACACCGGGCAAATAATAAATGAAAGGCAGAATATTCTAAGAACAATAGAACTATTCCACCAAAGTTTGTACTCATCAAAAACACCAGAAATATCAGAAACACAAAATAGTCGTGGAGGTAGAAGGACGTTAACAAGACACTATATCGAAGATATCCCACCTATTTGTAAATATTAAATTATAGCAGCGATGAAAAAAATTAAAATTATAAAGCAACAGGGATAGATAAAGTACTAATAGATATGATAAAAGTGTGTGGTGAAAAACTTCTACACTACCTATAGCTACTCTTTAACCAATATATCGAAGTAGGAAGAATACCTGCGGCATGGAAGACATCGAAAGTAATCTAATATTTAAAAAAGGAAACTATAAGGACCTAAGTAACTATAGACCTATAACGCTATTGTCACACTTATATAAACTGTTGACAAAAATACTAAGCAACCGACTCTCTCATAAATTAGAGGCATACCGAACACCAGAACAGGCAGGGTTTAGACAGGGTTTTTTGTACAATGGACCACATACATACAGTACGCCAAGTGATAGAAAAGACATACGAATATAATCAAACACTTTACATGTTATTCGTAGACTTCGAGAAAGCGCTCGACACCCTCGAAAGCTGAGCAACAATTAACGCGATCAAAAGATGTCGAATTGATCATAGATACGTACTTTTAATCAAAGACCTGTACGAAAATACGAAAATTATTATCCACACATTAGAGGACACTAACCCGATTCCAATTAGAAGAGGCATCAGGCAGGGGGATACTATTTCTCCTAAGTTATTCATAAACAGTCTGGAAGACGCATTCAAGACCTTAAATTGGCATAACATGGTTATAAATGTAAATGGGGAATACCTATCGAACCTACGTTTTGCAGACGATATTGTGTTACTATCTGACAACATGCCTGACCTAGAAGTAATGTTACAACAACTACAAACGGCTACTGAAAAAATAGAGCTTAAAATCAACACCTCAAAAACAGAAATTATGACGAACACAGACAATGCAACACCTATCGTTACGGGAGATGACCACATAGAAGTGGTAGATGACTACATATATCTCGGGCAAAAAATAACACTATCAGAAGAAACACAAGCAGCGGAGGTCGATGGGCGAATAAAATTAGCATGGGCAGCATTTGGCAAACTTAATAAAACAGTATTTAACACAAAACTAACATAACATTTAAAGACAAAAGTTTACAA
>JABXWE010056860.1:0-17771 GCA_014611495.1 Limonius californicus | reverse complement strand
CAGCGCGGAAAATTCAAATGTTTGCATACGTACGTAAATTACATACGTAATTTACAAAACATGGATAAAAAATGTAAGTTACATAAGTTACGTAAAAAACGAAAAAAACGTTAAATTACCTTGCTCCTGTAATTTACATGTAATGTAACGGTTTTTTATGTAACTTACAAAGTGTAATTTTACAGTCAACAACACTACATGAACGCAACATTTACCTTTAAAGTTGATGTAGGCGAAGATCTGGTGGTAAACTTGTGTAAGGGTTTAAAAATATTTTTAATACTGCTAGACCGTTTTAGAGTGTAGTGCAGGCGTATAAACTTATGAGTAACGAGTATCGCGTTTTTCCACTACGGTTTGCTGCAAATGGTTGCAAAGCAATAGCCTCGGACGTTGCAGGTTTAAAAAGCGGATTTGCACGATGTGGAAACTTCACTGGATGTCCCATACAAAAGGTAACCAAACCAAATTTATGTTATCTGCTAATCTTACTTAAAGATATTATAATTACAACTTATTGTGTATTGGCAATGATTGAAATTTTGTTTAGGGTAAACGATATCACATTTGCAACTGGTATCCGGATGCAACAAAAGCGCCCCCGTACATACCTTCTGGTCAGTACATGCTAGAACTTCAGATATTGCATCAGTCAAAGGAAATTGCGGTTGCAAATGTTTATGTAACCGCTTTTCGTTAAATTGTACGGGGTGTTTCAGAGAAGTTGGGCTGTGAAAAAGAGAAGTCTGGTTTTACTTTATTTCCGACGATTGAGAATTAGAAAACAAATGTGCATGACAGTTTAAAATAGTAATTTCAACTAGAGCAAGAAAGAAATTCTCCTTTGAACAGCTACCTTTTTTTACCAATGTCTCTTGATCTAACTGCATACATTGTAAGGATCAGCAAGGTGTTATTTTTTCTGCATATATTTATTTATAATATGTATTTGTGTTGTTAAAAAAATAATGTTTGGATTTGTTTTCTCTAACAATAAATTTACAATAACATTGTTTGTTATTTAGACCAAATCCGTAAACACATGGTTTATTTTGTATGATTAGTATATGACTTGAGTAACCAATAAGCACTGGCGAGAAGTTGAGGGGCGGACGTCATGCGACATCTCTAAGAAAAGAGTTTTTGTAAGCTTTGTTATTAAATCAATGGGTTCTTAACCCTTAGTTCGGGAAGTGGTATATTTTTGATTAACGAAATGTTGAATCCGCTCCTGCGGGAAGGGCATTGGAACCGGGGTGGCCAGGCTCCAGGTATGTACCCTCCATTCAGTGTGTCGCCTGGTGTAGTGACAATCACTACTTTTCCGGCGAGATATTGGAGTTTTAGTACGTTTTAGTACACCACATCAATTCACTATTATACAATTCGTTTGTACAATCAAAATGTGACAGTTGATAATTGGCCCTCTAAGCCAACCTCAGCAAAATTTTGAACTTGTTGCTCATGTTAGTAAATTGCTTCCTACTTAGTCATAATTCTATATTAGTCAATTTCATATTGTTTTAATTAAATGTGTCGATTTTAAAATAAAGAACGATAATAAGTTTAATTATTTGATTATTTTAGGGACAAATGGGGAGGAAAAGTGGTATAACAAATATACCACCTCCCGTGTAGTTTGACAATTCTGACTTCCCGACTTAAGGGTTAAGAATCAATAATGAGAATAAAATATAGAGTAAAAACAAAAAATTAATAGTGAAATCGACCACCGCAGCGGGACGATAACGTTTCTTACGAAACATTACGCGGGTCAAACGAAAGAGAGTTTTTTGACGGAACTACATGGGCTGCACGAAAGGTCGTAGAGGGCCGCATACGGCCCGCAGGGCGTGGTTTATCGACCTCTGGTGTATGCTATTTGAAGCAACTTTGCAATTAACATCTGTTTATATATACTTTTGCAAAGGAAAAATATTTTTGTTTGGTTATTTACTCATCTATAGGTTATTGTTACCTGGTAGGAAAATGATTACTACTCGTATAACATAAAAACTTGTATAAAAATTTGCGTGATAGTCTGTTTCATTATTATGGTGTAGACCAAGGACCAATAATTGAAGGTTAATCATTTAGTTCAAGTTTAACGAAATCAACGTAAATTAGGATTTTATCCAATGTGAATGTTTAACTTTAGTTATTTAACACCTACATCTAAGACACCACAAACATCCTGGGAAAGTGGAGAACTCAGGAATCAAACCTAAGCGAGTTTGGTAGAATAATTTCGAAGTCAAACGACTCGACTACTATTCTATCGTGGCCCCTGTCCCATAGATTTATAGAAAATGAACGACTTTCTCAAACATAACAAATATTTTTACGGGATTTTAAACGTAATTGAAGTGGTCAGGTAGAAACAGAAAAAGGTTTTGCCAAAAAATTAATAAATGGAAAATAAGTTCTTAACTATCTTTTATACGAATAAACTTGGAAAAACCTCCTATTCCATTTGACCATGAAACCACTGAGCAATATTCAAAGAGATTAACAAATATAGTCAATATAATTCACCTACATGTTGTTATTTTAAAAACCCATATTTTTTCCATTAGATTGGTCATTATGCTTAATGACTTAAGCTATCTAACAGTCTCATCACAAAATAACAACAGCAAAGAACGCGAATTAGCGGTTATCACAATGATCAATCTAGATAATTACTGTAATCACTGATATTCCCCTTAATCGCTCCCTAATTCGTGACTGACACCGCAGTTTCAGTTAGTTCTTGTGGAGGCTGCAAGATGAAGGCAATTTTAAACTTGATAGTGTTATCAGTGCTAGTTGTGCTTATTCGAGCAGATACTCTGGGAAAGGAAATAAACCTTAATGTATCTAAATTGCAAACAGGTCGATTTTTTAGCATTTATCAAGTTGTTTTGTAGTTCCATCAAGACGACTACCAACTTAAATTTGAACGACTTATTATTACTCGTTTTAATGAGGATTATATAAGAAAACTCTCAGTTGTAACATTTCACTACAATCGCACCTTCGTGGTCGCAAACGGAACATTTAACTTAAAAGTTAATGCGGGACTAGACTTCGTGGTATTGTTGTAAGTTCTTAAAATTATTTTTAATACTACCAAACCGTTTTAGTCTATAGTGCAAGCATATAAATTGTCGAGTAACGACTATCGAATTTTTCCCGTTCGTTTTGCTGTGGATACTTGCAAAGGAATTGCGTCAGACGTTGCTGGTTTAAGAAGCGGGTTTATAAGATGTGGAAATTTTTCTGGATGTCCCATTTTAAAGGTATTCACTGCAAATTCAGATTCTTATTTATGATTACTTTAGCTTGGTTATTAATATACATTACCTACTATGGTTATAATTTCTGTTTAGGACCAAACTTACCACTTTTGCAACTGGTACCCAAATGCAACAAAAATGCCCCCGTACATACCAACCGGCCAGTACAAATTAGAAATTCAGTTATTGCATCAGTCAACCGAAATGGCGGTTGCAAATATTTACGCAACTGTTTCTCGTTAATCTGAGTAATAGTCTTCAGAGAATTTGCGATAAGAAGAAGAGCCTTGAGTTAGTTTGATTCCCACAACCTGTCTGTCGTCAAAGTTAAATATTCAGCAGTAATTTTAAATGAAGTTTTATCCATTTGGGCGGTTTGTTATTGTTTAATATTCTGGGTTTCTTACAAAATAAGCTAATAACAGTCGACAGATTGAAGTAATTATTTTATTGTATGGGCGAAATTAACAATATCGTCATTTTCCGTACACATATTGTGTTGCATCTTATCTAGATTATATTACTTGGAATAGTTATAAACAATGTTGTATATTATATTTAATAGATATTTAGTATGTTGTTAAAGATATAACTTTTGAACTTTTGTTATAATAAATGTGTAAAACAGTAACTATGAATACATTTAATGCCAAGTTTGTATTAGAACGTGGGTGCTCACAGGAAGGTGTTCTCTTATCACTCCTGTGGTATCGCGTGGTCTTCTTCGGGGCCTCAATGAGGACGTTTTCTATACACACGGCTATGTCGATGATTTGGTATTCCTTATAGGCAGTAATTTTTTTAGCACCGGATGTGTGTATTCCGGGGACAAATTATCGGCCAATCCATCTAAGACCGAATTAATTCTGTTTACACAAAAACCGAAAAATCGTTAACGAAACCCTTAACTTATCAGGTGACTAACATCTAAGCGTTTTGATACTGTACTAACCTGGAACAGTCATGTGAAAAACAGGAATAATGGGTCTGCGCATCCTCTAGGGCAGTGGTTTCCAAATTTCCAAAATAAATCAAAATGCATTTTCAAAACATTTATTTCTGCTGTTCATAAAGTAAACAAAAATAAATTAAACTTGAAATATTAAAAATTTTCAATAAATGCGCGAACATAACTTAAATAACTGTAAACATAAAAACAAATAGCAAAGTAAAAACATTAACACGATGTATTTGCCTGTTTTTCAGAAATTAGCTTTTCAAATTTGGGCTCTGCATTAGATACACACAAAATAATATCATTTTCAAGTTAGACGCGATGTCTTACCTTTCTTCTGATGGCAGTCATAGACGAGAAACTTCTTGCATTCGTTTGCTCCAAAATTGATCTATACTTTGGGAAAATAAGTTTAGTTTGAAAATTCCATCAAGTGATATTTCAATAAGTTTTTCTTTCATGTTTGTCGCAATTTTATCTTGTTCAGTGGAACTGTCTAATACCAAATTCAGTATCCATCTGTGATTGTCATAACTGAATTTCTTTGTGGAAATAGTCAGTGAACTGTTGCTTTAAATAAGTTCTCATATTCCAGTTTCTCATCTTGCAGGTACATCAAACGTCCCGTATTTAACTGGAAAACTCTTTTCAAGATGTTACTCCTCGCAAGACATTTTACAATTTCTGCAATGCTTTTCTCTCGATGAGATTTACCACTTTAATGATATTTTTCAAAGCACAATCCATTTCAGAAGGTAAAAATTGTGATGCAAGAGCTTCTCTGTAAAAAACGGTGTAACCATGTAGCATTTGCCATTATCTGTTTTAATCTGACAACAAAACCAAATCGATGTCCTGTCATAGCCATAGTCATCAGTGCATATAGCAATGCATTTTGCCAAGTCAATCTTGTACTTATCAGTACTTTGAATGAAAGTGTCGAATAAACATTTTCTGGTGGTTTTAGCTTCCAATGGAGTACCAAACAAAAGATCTTCTGTAATGCCATATCCAGTATGGTAGCTTGCAAATGCTATAAATTGGACACAATTAGAAATATCCGTGGATTTTTTATCCGTAATGAGAAGTATGCGCAGCATTTCAACAGCTGCTGGTAAAATCGGATCTTCAGCAATTGTATGTTGATTCCTGGTCTGATTCCTGTAATAGTGACTTGTTCGTTGTGAAGGAAGTTTAGCTTTTCTTCAAAGAATTCCACAGTCTTTTCTTTTTTGTCTGGATGTTTGGTATTTAAATGCCGAAATAGCTTTGATGGCTTCATACTTTATTTTAACGTTAACTATTTGTTATCGATTTATTGCACTCATCACACAGTCAGCAGTACAGCACAAAATTTTGAAATTATGACTAATCTCATCGCGGTGCGCTGCTTATATAAAGCAAAATTGATTTTCTAGATTATTCTAGTGCCGTCGAGCACCCTCCCGATTATGGTAGAAATTTCGGAAAATAAATAAATAAATTATGCTGTTTGCCTCTGATTCTGAATGAAGTTGATTACTACAAGAGGGGGTTCGCAAGAAAAATTTTGGCCAAAAGGAGGTCGAGCTTTAAAAAAGTTTGGGAATCACTGCTTTAGGGTGTGCACGATCACTTTAGATTAAACCTGGAGACTGAAGCCCAGAATAGAGCATTGGTTCTGCACATCTTTTATTAGCATATGCTGCCCTAGTTTTGAAGGGAAGGTGCTCGGCCGATTGCATGGAATAGCTTGTCTTGGCATCACGGGTGCAATGCTACCAACTCCGATAGTGGCTATACAATTGCTGCTCGGACTCATTGTAATTGAGGAGCCTCGAACGGCGATGTACAGGCTGTTTCGCACAAAGCAATGGAAACGTAGTAATATAGAATATACCAGAGTTACCTCAAGGTTGTGGTAGACAATTATTATTCCTCAGTGGAAAGCGACGGAATAGTTTTCTACTTTACCTTTTGCTAACCCTATAGCGAAAGCACGAAGAGAGGCATAGAACTGCTTGCACTATGCCGGATACAGTACAAGGATTTGTAATATAATGCCAACAAAAAAACTAAACCGACACTATTGCTATTGTCACGAAGTAATAAATTTATGAGAATTAAAAATGTCAAACTGTATATTAACAAACAAATGACCCATTCATATCAACGTATAATATTTGAAAAACATTTACAGGATAACTCTACTATCCAAAATCAAATATTTATTTAATTCGCACATCGTCTGGGAACACTATCCAATATGTAATTTTAATACGTAGACATATTTTCAACAAACTGGATCAAAAAGGCACAAGATGGGGTGGAACGGAGACACCTTGGAAGACACACGTCCAGAGATAAACAACTGATGGTTGAATTTTTCAGGGTTAGAGTCATATTTAAATTATTCTGTATATAATAAGCATATTTTTATGAAAGGACACATAGTGAAATGGCCACAGTTGGTGTAACTGTTTGTTATACCACCAACATTTTCGAGTGGCACTTTGCTAGCATTTGCCCTAAAATGCATTAGAAACGTTCGGTACTCGTCTCTTCTACATTTGTAGGCCTGCATTATAACAACCAACAAATAAATATTCGTCCTCCGAGAAATATATTAAATTAGCCCAACCTCTGGAACTTTGCCGAAATTAAGTATTATATCATTAATAGTAAGTAGTAAGGCTATTGATTTAAGAATTACCATGCAATCTTTAGATAGGTGTTGATGAAGATGATGATGATTTGAAAGAGCGATATCCAGGGCGCCGTTCTCCAAGCATCTCTAAGCATTGCAGCCATCATGGGCTTATTGTACACCCTAACTAAGAATTTTGCCTATCTGGGGTAATTCCAACTCCAATAGTGATTTTTAACGTGTCACACATCGCAGTGGCACGGGACCTACGGCTTTACTTCTTATCCGACAGAAGGCGCATTTTCAGATTTTTTCCCGCTAGAAAAATCTCGCCGACCTCAGCCAGGTTCGATCCCGCATCCTTCGGATCTAAAGGCAAATGCGCTAACCACTAGACCACCGAGGACGGCTAATAGGTGTTCGTTATAACGAACTAACTTCATTCGCTCGAAATTAATCTTAATTTTGTTGAAGCCGAACAAAATGAATGTTATAATAAAACATATACTGTGCCAGTTTGTATACGTTGAGGTGGAGCGACTTCCATCACTATTTGAATATGAACTACCAAAAGCGATACCTCCAGGGACATACAAATTGAGTTAATGATTACTTGCAAAAAGCTGTAATCAGCAACAAAAATCTAAATATATTCCGAATGCATTGCGATTACTTTAAATGATAAAATCAAATTCTCTCTCATCATTTCCTGTTTACGAACAACTATAATGAGAATATAATCATTATACTCGTAGTTAGTATCAACAACAGCAACGAACTAACAAATACTATTGCTATGCTATTATTATGTTGCTCCACATTCTCAAAAATAAAGATCCATTTGGTATAACATTTTTTTTCAGTTAGTGTTGTAAAATCGGTTTGAGGACGTTTACCTAAATTATACAAATACAAAATAAAATTAGTCCCAGTCCTTAAACTAACCTTAAAATTACGTACCTTCTATGAAATCGTTTCCCAAATAAATGCACCTTGTTGTACATTGAAAGCTGCCTTTTAAGGAATATACAACAGGGCCAAAGAAGTAAAGATAAAGATATCTTCTAAGGTTCCTTTCAGCCAGTAGCGTAAATATGGGTGTGCAAGTTATGCCGTCGCATATAGGGCCCGAAGCTCGAGGTGGGGCGTAGACATTCTGCTGAACTAGATTTACTTAATTAAACTTTAAAATAAAAATTATATTTGAAACTGATTGTGATTATTGTTTTTGTAAAAATATATACATGATGCAAATAGGGGACCTTTGGAACTACGTTAAAAACGAAGGGTGAGAGATCCTTCTCAAATCAGGATTTTTTTTATTTATGATGATTTTTAGCCATCATTTTTATCAGTTGTATAGGTCAGCTGCCGTATTAACTTAATTGTCAAAAAATTAGAGAAGCTGGAAAGAAGAGAAGTACGGCTCGAGATAAATTAAAAGGCGCAAAAAAAACTTTAGTATGTGTATCTTCAGCTATTAGGTTTCTGATATAAGTGTACATTTTAAAATCAGAAAACATATTATTAATTATAACAAAAGGAGGGCTCATATTTATTTTATTGTAAATTATTGAGTAATTCAGATATGTAAGCCGAGTAAATTAGGATGTACTATTAGCGTAGTTTCTTTTTGTTTGTCTATCTACGGGTGTCCTGTGTGTCTTCCAGTCTTTAAGGTATTAGATATTTCTTTACTCGTCCACGAATACATATCGCGGCGAAAGAGCAATCTCATAGGAAATTGACCCCAGAAAGTCTTAAGCGCAGGGCCGGACCGAGACCTCAATTCTCTAAATTTCACCCAATCTCAAACTTTTTTCGACGTAAGAAAAGCGCCACTTCACAGTTTGTCGAGAAAAATAATTCTGTTGTGCCTCGTTCCGTGTTGGTGCCCTAAGTACGTGCTTATATTGCTGTAACAGTTAATGCAGCCCTGCCAAAAGCCATCATTATTCAAAAACTTGTTGTTGCTGAATTGTTTTGGGTTTAACTTTTTTTTTGAGCGTTGTAAGAAATTTTTTTTGATTCCCTGGTGGGTCGGTACTGGGTCCCGGTCTCCATTTTCCATTAGGGATCAAATTAATGGCACTCCTTGTGTTATGGTCGCACTAGAGGAGTACGAAGACCAGACACGAATACACCTTACACCAAGCAGGTCAAGTATGGAGAAACAAAGATAGGTGACTTAACTAACGCAAATTAAAAAAATACAATACAATTTGTTTTCAAAAGATTGCCCTATATTTTAAAGATTCGTTATAGTTTACAATATTTTCAAACTAATAAATTGTAATACAACTGTCGAACTAAAGTTAACAATGAATTAGATATTTGCATTTAAAGGAACGTACCTAATCAGTGGTGCTAATTATTCAAACACAAATATCCGGCTTATTATTAATTTCAGGTTGATAGTTGTATGTTATATTAGGTAAACTCCGTACCATCGCATTAGCTTAACCAATACAGGGTGTGCCATTAAAACTAATTATAATGTCTCTTTAAGTTAAGTTCGGCAGCTTTCAGAAGATGGAGCCGGTTGCCTGAGAATTCAACTTCTCAAGTATTTTAATGTTTATTCAATCTTTTTAGTATTGCATCTCTTCAACAATTTGATACTAACGATTGACGGTTCAAAGATTAGGTCACTCATTTATATATTTAGTTAGAAGTAACTTTAAATTTATGATACATTTTGCACCTACCTCGTACATTCCGTAGCCCGAAGATACTATTCCAGCAAATATGTATTTAATATAATATAACATTTAGGGAATATAGGAATAAATATTGACATCTGAAATGACTGTAATGATTCGTTATATAAGTGAAAATCATATCGAATTCGTTCTCTTGTAACACTAAAATACCATCTAACTATTGCTGATATTAGCGTCGAAGACTATTTAAAGCGTATCTAAACAACAAGGACAAGAGATGGAATTCAATAATTCCACACTGGCGCCCATGGTTAGGTCACAGAGCAAGAGAACGACCACCAGATGCGTTGGGCGGATGACATTAAAAGACACGCAGGACTACAGTGAAACTAAAGGCCACAAAATAGACTAAAATGGGGAGAGCTTGGGGAAGCGTCAATCCAAAAATGAATCGACGAAGGCTAGATGATGACGATGATGACCTAAAAAATGTTTGTATTTTAAAAACAGCTCGGTGAAAAAACCTCGGAAGAATATAGCAGTGAAAAATAGCACCGGTAGAATTATTTGAAAATTGCCCCACAAGTAATGCCTTGGAAAAAGTTCTTTGTTATGAAGGACTAAATTCGAATTTAGATGAATTTGCTAAAAATTTGCCTATGTATTTCAGTGTACAAATGCCATAACATCACTAAAAAATGAATTGGTACCGTCTACCTCTATCTCTAAAAACAATTAGAACAAGTTTCTGAGATGTATCAGAACCTCTGTAATGTTAGAATAAAGACAGTAGCACTATTGTTCCACACTCTTGTAAAAGAAAATTTGATTATATTAAAAATAATCGTGTATTTGAGTAATTTCATCCCTACAAGTAATATATACATATTTTTAAAGATATTCGGATAATTGTAAGCCACTGCTAAATCCAATAACACTCAATAAGTTCGTAATACTTCGTTTTATTTTTATTAAGGCACTATACATTTGAGAATAAGGTATAATTAGCTAGCAAACTACGAGGGCAGTCTTTTAAGTTTTTGCAAACCACTAGGTGGCGCTGTTGAGATGTGTCATTACTATTTTCGTATAATTTGACATTTGTTATTGTGAAAATAGTGGCAGCTTAGAAATTAACCGAGTAGTTTGTTTACAGTGAGCGTTTAAAAAAGCTATTTTGTGAAATAAATGGAAATTTCACGTGAAGGTTCTCGTTGGATGATTTTTTTTACTATTTTAGTAAAGGCCTAACTCAACAACATTGTATAGAATCGTTTTTTCCACCTTTTGGTAATGAAGCACCATTAGAAAAGACTGTTTACAATTGGTTTGCAAAATTTCGTCGTGGTCACGCGTCGGTTAGTGATGAATTTCGTGAAGGTTGACCAAAATCGGTTGTTATACCAAAAACATCGATCATGTGCGCAACATGATTGAAGAAGATCGGCTTGTGACTTACAGTGAAATAGAGCCAGCCTTAGGCATATCGAATGCTGCCGTACATTCGATTTTGAATGAACATTTAGCTGTGAAAAAGATATGTTCCCGATGGATTCCGCATAATTTCACCCAAGCTCAAAGAAAGGTTCGTGTTAATCGGTGTAAGGAAATGTTAAAAAATTCGACCGAGGAACTGTAAAATCCGTCTAGAAGGCGTGCATAATGTCATAGCCACTTCAATCGTTTTTGTTTAGTAATCGTCAACATGACAGAACAGGTAGTTCATGTTTCCGTTGCGCAACGCATAATAGTTAGATTTCTTGTGAATGAGGGTATCAAACCAAGTGATGTTTTAAAGAATTCAAGCATAATACGGGGAATCCACCTTATCGAAAACTCAGGTGTTTCAATGGTGTAAGAAGTTTAAGAAGGGCCGTACAACGGTCGAAAATTTGCCACACGCGAGACGTCCGAAAACTTCGACAACACAAACCAACATTGACCTGATAAACGACCTTATTCTTGCCAATAGAATAATTTATGTCCATGAAATGTCACAAACGTTACAAATTAGTGTTGGTAGCGTCGAGGAAATCATTCATAAACATCTGCATTACCGAAAAGTTTGCGCAAGAAGGGTACCCAGATTGCAGACTATGGAACAAAAACAGCGACGTGTTGAAGCCTCTACTGAGCTTCTCAGGCGATACCAAGATGAAAGTGACGCATTTTTTAAATTCCTTACTCATTTGCGACGAAATCTGAGATTACCATTTTACGCAAGAATCAAAAAGATCAAGTCCAGAGTGGTGCCACTCAAACTCCCCAAAACCGAAAAAAGCGAAGCTTGTGTCTTCAGCCGGTAAAGTAATGGCCACCGTCTTTTGGGATAGTGAGGGTTTTCTCTTGACCGATTTTTTGAGAAAATGACGTACCATTAATGCCGCTTATTATTCTGACTTGATCACTCAAAACGTTGAGCCTGCATTTCGTTCAAAAAGGAGAAACCGTTCAATCAAGAATGTCATTCTCCTCCACGATAACGCCTGGCCTCATACTGCCCAATTGACAGCAAATGTCCTCGAAAAAATGCAATGGTAGATTCTTCCACATCTACCTTATAGTTCGTATTTATCACCATGTAATTTCCATCTCTTTGAACCGCTGAAAGAGGCATTGAGTGACTCAAAATTTCAAGACGATGATGATGTTGCCGAGTTTGTGCATGAGTGGCTTCGCGCCCAACCAAAAACATTCTATAAAAGTGGCATTATGGCATTATGAAAAGGTGAATACCTACGTGGAGAAACAGTGTAAAAATTATATACTTATTGCAGTTAAATAAAAAGTTACCGCCAAATTCCGGGTCATATTTGAACACTCCTTCCAGTTTTAGCTATGGCCAAGGTATTGAAATAATTAGTGGGAAAGAGAGAGATAATTCAATGTTTGTCAAGATAGAAGTAAATTATGTTTTAAGTCGAACCAAATCGAAAAGTCGCCGCCTGTTAGCAGACAGTTCGAGTACGATAATAATATTAATCCCGGAAGCTTTGGTTTTTGGCATTTTTCCGTTATCTACTTAGAATAATTAAGTGCCTGGTTGAAATTCGACTTCACCGGCAAATTTAAAACTTTAATAGGATGCGAACGTGTTTATATTATTCTATAGTTGTCCAAACTATTTGTGGGTATTTGGCAAAGTGGCAAAATTATGGAGTAGACTGAAATAAGCTCCCAAACATAGTTTTCTAACTACTCTATGTAAATATGTTTGCTCTAATCTTTGCTTTACTTGGCAAAAATTATGGGACTATGCTAATTATAATTATACAAAGAAATATGTATGTTTTTATTGTAATCATTACCATAATTACGCTTGTTTTTAACTGCAATCCCAATAACATTAGAATGTTATTTCATCAGGAAATGACAACGATTTAGCTGTTTTTCGGTACATCCTCCTTGATAACGGAAAACCTATTAAGAAGTTTCGCCTTTGACATTGTAGTTTATTGTCAACTCTTGTAGAAGATGGGTAGTGGGTTTACAATGGGTGGAATTTATGGGATCGTAGTGTTGGCAATTTTAGTAATTGATATTAAAGCTGGCAAAATTGAAAAAGAGCTCGACCTCAACGTACTTATATTACACGTAATTTCTAATTCACTTTTATTTAATATATTCTGTTTAGTTTAATCAACATGACTATGAAATGAAATTCGAACGACTAGAATTGGTACGTTTTAACAAAGATCTTACAGAAGATGTCTCGATTGTGACATTTAAGTATAACCGAACTGCTGCTGTCGTGAATCCAACATTTAATCCGAAATTCGATCTGGGCCAAGATGTAACAGTAAATATTTGCCAAACTAAACAACTTTCAAGTTTAGAACTTATCGCAGTTGGTTGTAGGGCGTAGTACAGGCATATAAATTTATGAGTAACGAGTATCGTCACTTTCCGATGCGGTTCGGAGCAAATGCTTGTAAAGCTTTAGCCGCTAATTTCGGTGGCGCAAATGGAATGATGAAATGTGGAAATTTCACCGGATGTCCTGTCGTAAAGGTATGTAATGGAATAGGATTCTATTTAACTGCCATATATGCTCGCAAAGTATGACAAAAAGTTGTTGAATTTTCATAATAACCTTGGAAAACTGTAGACTTGTGTAGTTTTGTTCTTACAATTTATTCTCGTCCATCAAAATTAAATGCGTACCGGTAATTTTAAAACGACCGTTAGTTGCCTGAGTTATCTATAATAACTACTGCTTATTTTTAAAAACAGAAAACTTTTATTACAGCTCCTATTTTGAAAGTAAGACGATAAGTAATACATTGTAATTGTTAATTCCATTAGAGATATAGCTAAGGCAAAAATGTAATTTTTCATAGCGATCATTATTTGAAACTCTTGATCTCATTGCATGAACTAACAAAATCAAAGGTAGACTACGGTAGTAGTGAATGCATTGAGCATTTAAAAACATTTTCAGAACCCACTGTAAAAGCTATGATTCTTTTGGAAGTAATTTCACATTATTTTAAATGTAAAAAAGGAGTTGTGATAATAAATGGCTTTCCTACGACTTATCAATACCCAATCAATACCATAAAAAAATGATTAATGTGAAATATCCTAAACCGTATGCTCGAACGAGCAAAAAAATGTACTTTAAATGGAATTACTAACATGTTAAATTTAAAGTAGGTACTAATTTAACTTAACACCGGATTGCTTTCTAATCTACATATATATATGCACAGTGAAAGACGAGCCGGGCAAGTAATTAGTTACAGTAGTTATATGGTAATAATTAATTTCTGTTTCAACATATTGTATTGGTAGTTAATTAAATTGCTGATTGATGAAGGAGATTTTAGGGAAAAATGATAATTCTTTTTACCTCCTATTTTAAGGAACGTCATTGTAATAGTAGGTAATAATTTGTTTCCTCATGTATTCTAAAAAGTATTTAAATGTAATATGTATGTATATTGTATAGTAGGTATAGTGACTAATTTATTATTTTTATAATTTTGAATTCAAGAAAGGAAATAATAGTTTTAGATAACACAAACCAACAAAAAAATTGTTTCTTCCCTGAATGTTTGCACATCCTAAATTAAAGCTTTTGTTGATGACTACTAAGTCATTATGATTCACCTATTTTCGTTATACAACGTAATTTTGACACACGTCTCTTGAAAAATTGTATTTTTGTAGGGAAACCAACGTTTTTGTAACTGGTTTCCAGATCCGACAAGATTCCCTCCATTGATACCCAGTGGCCAGTACAAAACTGCAGCTGCTTCTTTTTTCGAAAGAATTAGTTGTGGTAGACTTTTATGTAACTATTTCTCGTCCAATTGTGTAGAACTGATTGTTTACTATCAAGAAATGTTTTCCTTAATCTGTAATGCTTTGATCTGTTGTTGTTTTATGTTGATTATTCAATATTTATGGAAGTTGTATAGCCTGTGTCTATATGAGTCAATATTTGGAAATTATAATATCGCTCTTGTGTAAATTACTTTATTTATTTATAATTATTTAAATCCTATGCCTGTATACGTCTACATCTCAAATGTAACTGCTTGTCGTAGTACTCCACTGATAAAGCAGTTAAAAGTAGTGTTCAGATTACCGGTACTACAGGAGTGGACAGAAGCTGATGAAGATAAAGACGTAATAAAGCAGTTGAAGAATATTTTCTAGACATTGTCATATGCGACTTTGTAGTGGAAATCTAAATAATTTTAAAATAGTATGAACACTTCTTCCAATTCCAAATTTTGAAATAATCCTTTTTGTTGGATTGTAAATGTCCCATTAAACCACTGCCAATTTGTATATTTCTTATATTTAACTTTTTAAAGCATTCTTGGAAGTCAGCTTCTGCAATTCTATCCTTAAGCGAGATTCCCGAAAAATATAAGCAATACCAGGAAAGGAAATTATTGTCTACCTTATTCATTACTAGGTCTGCCCACTCAGATTCACTGCCGCATCCAACCCGTATTTATTTATAATTTCGCGAACTATAGTAGAATACGCGCTCGGTAGCCATTATTCTATTGATTGGGTCAATTGTTAGTACCTATTCATTGTTTAGTTTATTGTTGTAGCGACGAGTTGTCTTAAAAGTTGCAAATGAGCTTCTGCAGCCAGAAATCCGTTAAACATTTAATCCTTGCGCGAGTTTTATTTACGTGTTTATTATTAAATACAATACCGAAAATATTTGGTTGTTTATATTGTTCATCCATAGAATAAATCAAAAATATTTATTTCACACGGAGGAATGCAATTTTTAAATTTTCAAGATCTTGATGGGTAAATATACGAGTTATAAAGTTATCTTTGTCCAGTTGGTAATTTATAAATATAGATAACGTTTACGTAATTTGGGGTACAGATTTAGTTAAATTGATATGAACTGCGTCCAGCACATTAATCCTATTCGATTCTATATGCTGGACATACCCATTTGCTTTCGTATTAGCATTAATCCATCACGCATTTTCAAATTTATTTACCATTTGTGCGGATCCGCAGCTTGAAATTGCCTTGACGAGTGTTGTGAAGTGTTTCAACGTACAAACATTTTACAGTTTCTACTTTCTCTATTGCCACACAAATACAGCTTCCGCTGATCTTTTTGTTGGGTACGGTGTACCTGAGCACGTTTTCCGATACTCAAAATTCGTCTCCATTGTTGCCTGTCTTTCCATTGATCTTCTATATTTCGTTCTTCTAATGCCTCTTCTGTTTCCTCACGCCAACGCCTACGTGATCTTCCGTTCTTGCATTTATACAGTGGGACCCAATTTATTCCATTCCATTCCATCCATGTCCTCTTCAATCTGCATTATCTCGTTCACTCTGTAATTTCTGATCGTTTCTATTGTTGAAACGCGGGCTGCCCTCTTTCAATAATCCATTTCGGTTGCACTTAACTGATTTTTCGTTTTTAGGGATATTTGTCATACCTCTGCTCCGTAAGTTGCTGCTATTCTTTTCACAAATGTATTGTAAATAGTGTTCTTTGTTTTTTTCCTATATCGTTGTGATTTGTATATTTTTATTTATTTTAAGCTTGATCTTTTCTCATGTAGATATTCTATTTTGTCTATTTTTACTTCTAAATGTACGTATTCGTCACAAGTCTTCATTCTATCTCTTCCTTCCAATATTATTTTTGGTGCTTCAGTTTTCTGTTTGCAGATATTTTTATTTGTTCACATTTATGATCAATCAATGTGGTTTACACGCCATATACGAGATATAATCGTTATCTTGCACAATTATAACCTAGTCATCCACGAATTAGAGGGAGTACAATATCACTTCGTCCATTTCGTCTTGAATAATGTCGGGATCACACAGTATATTTTTACATTTTTGAATTCAGCTTCAGCTTTTTGATTTTGGATGAGGCGTTATCGAGCTTATATAAAAAATGTAAACATTTGGTTGGCCCAAGGTTTAACAAATTAATTCAGTGCGTGAATATTACGATTAATTAAGAAGACATGTTTCGCAGTTATATAGCCAAGTGATGTGAACGACACAATTACTAAAAATTTATGTTGTGTTTTCTTACACACAAATTACAAATTTAATTTATTTTTATTATACCTGAATCATAATTCCGGTTTTTGAAACTAAAAAGCGTGCAAAAAGAGCTTTTTTTCACTACTAGTAATATGGCGTAGCATTTTGACACATATTAGAATGCCGTGAAATTCAATTTCTCTACCTTGGCGCAGTGACAGGTAAATAATTTTTCATTATTAACCACTGGTGTATAATGAACAAATTTATATTTTTTGAGTATCCTGTGACAATTTCAAAGAGAATTTTGTTATAGCACGATCAAGTATTATGGGGAAATTCTATTTAATGGTATTTTATGCATTGAAATCGTTGTTTAAAACAATTAATTTAATTTTAAAATCTTTGATATATTTGAATATACGTTTTTAGCGCCGCGCGCCGTAACAAATGAGAAGTGCGTCAATATAAATTTCGCCGATGGCAGAACAACGCAACGTTAAAAAGAGAAAATTGTTAATAATTTCAGTATTTTAGATGAAACGAGTGCTTAAACACAATGTTTCTGAATACCAATGATGATTTAACAAAAAAAGTATAATAAACTTTAATGTCAAACTTTATTAACCATTTTCAAACAACTGTCATACCAACAAAACAAAAAAACTGCCATTTGTTTTATAATTTGAAATAAATACAGGTTTAAGTTAAAATAGTCATTAAATTGACAATTATAAGAGTTTATG
>JABXWE010056859.1:0-18912 GCA_014611495.1 Limonius californicus | reverse complement strand
TACTTAAATTCCCCACCTTTCATCTCCTACGGTCTGTCCTTGTTGCACTCATTGCTATGTTTCAAAAAAAATCGAGACAATCTGTATATATATATATTGTATTGTCTGCATGAGATTTTCCATTAAGCTGCAGCGCAAAGTGATATTATATTTGGTTGTATTGCCAGAGAACACATCCTTGAGGAGAGGTAAAATATTTTGCAAAATAGTCTCTAATCTGAGCGCCTCTAAGACTGCCTCTAGTTCCAGTAGGATCAATGTCATCTAAAGGGAATTCAATGGTGTCCAATGGCCTGTGAAATATCCTCCACTTACTAGCTAAAATGCCAAACGAACACTCTACCATTCTACGGGCTCTTGACAGCCTGCAGTTAAAAATACGTTTTGTTACTGC
Organism: Limonius californicus; assembly: GCA_014611495.1. Lineage (NCBI taxonomy): Eukaryota > Metazoa > Arthropoda > Insecta > Coleoptera > Elateridae > Limonius > Limonius californicus. The sequence goes on along the minus strand of JABXWE010056859.1, from coordinate 18,518 downwards.
CAAATTTCTGTTAGGATAGGGGCGTAGTACATGCTCCGAAGCAGCAAATGCTTCATCGCCTAAAACTACAAATGGCATGGCACTTCCAGGTTCCTCATTTGCTAGCAGTCTAGGGCCTGGTATACCCATATTCGCCCCTTTCAAGTAACGTGCCAAACTTTGATTTCTTAAAAATATTTGAATCACTTGCAGAACCAAGGGCTCCAACTTCTACTGACGTGAAACAATAATCACCATCCGCTATTGCAAGTAACACAGTTGAACAGAAAGACTTATAGTTAAAAAATTCAGAACCACTGGAATTTGGCTTTTTAATTCTAATATGTTTGCCGTCGACGGCTCCAATGCAATTAGGGAAATTCGTTCGCTCATAGAAATCCTTCGCTATGTTTAACCAATCATCACCTTTTCTTGGTGGCATGTAAATTGGCAACAAGCATTCCCACATACCGTCACTTGTATCTCTAACAATTTCTCTTATTGTTGCTTCGCCAAGTGGATATTCAAAGTGCAACGAAGCGAAGCTATTGCCTGTTGTGAAGTACCTGAAAAGAAATATAATCGTATATTATTTAAGTTCATATTTTTTGCAGGTAAAGATTTGCAATCAAAATGGAAAAACCTCAATACAGCTTCAAAAGGGAGTGTGATGCTCAGAAAAAATGCCCTCAGGAACTGCGGCGAGGAAGAGACGTAAATATATCTATTTTGATCAATTATTATTTCTCTGTAATTTTGTGGTGAGCAGAGAAACATTAAGCAACCTACCTTCACCAAGCAATTCAAACAATGACACGGACACTGAAGAACCTGAAACAGTACAGCCACAGACGGAAGTAAGGCCATAAATAATACAACCAGAGACACCAGTAAGGACTTCCTCATCAAATATTGCAAAAAGAGAAGTAGTAAATCATATGAGGACTCTTTACTAGATATACTATGTGCAAAAAAGAAGAAAAGAATGAAATTGATGCAGATAAATATTTTCTTCTGTTACTGCTCCCTACTTTCCGGAAATTCAATGCAGACCAGAAATTTATTGCTCGCACTGAAATTATGGACGTTTTAAGGCTTGTCCGCTTATCGACAAATGCACCAATTCAAAATTCCCCATTTGCTCTGAATTTGTTGAATATGCCTCCAAGGGCTTCTTCAGCTCCTGTGAGCCAATATTCAAGTTTTGCACCAGCACAGGTATCGCAATATTCTCACACATGCACCAGCACACCTAGTCCATCAAACCAAGGCATATATTCCCCTGGGACGCAAGAACCATGAAAAGAAATTTCAGAAGCTTCCTCCCTTTATTCACTTCAAGAAATCTAATTTTTTTATTTTCTTTTTTATAACTACTTTGTTCATTTCTGCATTATGTTTAAGTTGTTCTTTACAGTTAGACTGTTAACTTTTTTTGTAATAATTTAATTTAATTTAATAATTTATTCTTACCTTGTTACAGCCAATCTTTCCGCTACTGGCACCGCTAAGCGCATACGAGTATTCTGATGTGCAATGCGAGGTTGAAGTGTGGCCAACAACGTATTGAAACTGGTACCTAAAATACTTGTAAAATTTGTCTGGGTGCTCACTTAAATCGTCAAACAGTTTATAAAATTGTCCACTGAACAGTCGTGTACTAACGATCAGTGGCGGCTCGTGAGTCAAGAAAGAGGGTGGGCACAAGAAAAAACTTACCTACTTTTTGTCCGTAAAATCCATTCTCCTATTTTTCATGCTGGAAAAGACGTCTAAGACTTTGTTGTCAAAATCCGGGATAGACTGGACGAACTTCTTTTCTATTGATAGGACCGCCAATGCGTTCAGTCGATCTTCTGACATTGTGCTTCTCAGAAAAGTTTTAATGCGTTTGAGGGTGGAAAAACATCGTTCACATTCTGCTGTCGACATGGGCGTTGTACAAATAATACCCAACAGTTTGTATGTTTCCGTCAAAACCTTTTTTAGGGTGTTGTCTGCTATGAACACTAAAAGTGGCAAAATACCACCTACGTCACACATATCATCGCGCTCATAAATCGCTGAAAGTTCACTTTTCAATGTTACACTGTCCAACATAGGATAAGATTTCACAGTTTCATCAAAATATTTTTGTGGAAATGCATGCCTATACCAAAGACCAAAAGCGTTCAAAAATTTGTCCATTAAACACGTATCGAATAATACCAACCATTTGCTGATGATTAGAAGTGTCTGTTGTTTCATCGGCCTCCAAGGCAGTGAAATTTGCAGATTTAATTTTTTTAATATTTCCTGCTTGTAAATTTGCAACATTGCATTGAGCAATTAGTTCTGAGTAGTTTTTGAGACGCCTTTAAACACTTGTGAACCTTTCATATGTATTGCAAGCACAGCGCCTAATTCGGCAGCAAAGTTGATTAACCCTAAATAAATTCCTAGATTTTCTGACCTTAATGTCTCATCGTGACCTCGCAACGCCAGTTCAAAGGCGCCGCAAAATTTAATACACATAATTAACGGGCGAAAAATATGACGATTTTTTTCCACGTCTTCATTGTACTTAATTTTATGTAGCAAATAAGCACCCTCTAGTTGTTCACGGATGTCCACTTTGCCTAAAACACTAAAATCCATGCACGCATTTATGTGAGAAACGGAAGATTTGTGTTTCTTTGCCCTCTCTGCAATGTGTTTTAAATCATTCACCCCTTATTTATTCCACGCACTAACCTCTTTCTTAAAAATTAAGCACATAAAACAAAACAGTTTATTTGTTACTGAACATCCGCACATCCAATCGTATTTTTCATAGATATTCTTGTTGAATTTTCTATTGTACGTTCGGGTTTTACTTGTCGAACTGTAGTTTATCTGAAGATCAGGAATAGGCCTTCCTTTCTTCTTAATTAAAAGTTTTTCCTCAAATGATAGCGAGTTTTTTAAAAGATTTTGCACGCAATTAACTTCCATTATTGAAAAACCGTCACGTTCGTCTTTGAATTCACACGCGCGATTGAGCGAAAACAAAACACTACGGTCGAAAGTCAAACGTTGACTTTAAATGGGGAACGCTTCGCTCGATGCCCCATTCGCCGATTATATCGCGTATAGCGAAGATAACCGATAGCCAACCGAATCACCTATACATGGGGAACAAATCAGAGCGTTCCCCGGAAAATAGTTTTGAGGCTGTTAGCCGCGCTTGTGGTGCGGAAGGAAAATTTGATACCATCGTTAAAATAATGAAATTAAAATAATGCACTGAATTACATGCAAATTTCTTTCTGTGTTTATCTTGGTGGTTGGGTGGGCACGTGCCCTTGTGCCCTTTAGTACAAGCCGCCACTGCTAACGATCGGATGAACCCAAAAGCGTTTGTTTTTCCTTTTTCTTTTTTTAATAACTAATGCACAAACACATGCTACTTCTATGAAATCCATTTTGATTTGAGGCTCCACGGCAACTATATAGTCGATTGTGCGCGGATTTCCAAACGACTAGCAATTTTTTAGTTGAGCAACTTTTGAAATGGTCAATTCAAAAGTTGCTAGTCGTTGCGTTTAAACGCGATAGATATACCGTACCTGAACAAATAAAACGCGCAAATGAAGCTAAATAGCGGAAAGAGCTTATGTTTGGAGCGCTGACTTTAAAAATCATTATAGGTAAGTTAATCAAGATATCGTCGTCGCGTCGGTGTCGTTTTGAAAGGTTTGTTTACGACTTAAGACCTTTTTCCGACCACCATGCAACATCGCAACCGATCGTACTCGAAAAACCAGTAGGAATTCTAGAGCGATGGGGGTCATTTCAAGGTAAAAGTTGTTGTTGCGTATATGTATACAATTTATTTGCATTTTTTATTAACTGAATTATCACCTTTATTGTCATTCTTCTCTTATATTCTTGAGTACTAATTATTTATTGTATGATATAATCATAGAAAACCTATCAAACTTGCGAATATTTATTGCTACCCATGTCTTAAACCTTCTACAACAGGTTAGGATTGACATTCGACTTCAGTTAATATCAAGTTTTATTAAGTGATTGTTGGTTTCGACGATGCATCTTCAATGCTTTGTTTTTACTGCGTTGATAGTTGGGGTGAATTCTGCAGGTACATACCTACTTTGTTATACCCAGTAAGCCTTATCTATTTAAGTAACATTTGTTAAATAATTCAAGAAACAACAACTAAAGCAAGTTAATTTTGCATATAATCTTGCGGGTCGGCACAAAATCTAGCTGTCCTTCATAAAATGTAGCTAAGAAAACACATTAACACATCTTTAGGTATACTCCCTCCAGCCTCTTCTCTTTCTCACCAACAGCAACTTTCTATAGATTAAGTGTGCTTTACACATCACGATTTTAATTGTTTGTCATTTTAACTTGCATTCAAAAAAGGATCGTGTTTCACTTAACACACGATTTTAAATTAAATTAAATGATATTTATACAACGCTTTCGTAAAGTAGTGGATACATTCGTTAAAACATTTTAGAAGGGTTTTCATAAAGTCCTGGGACACGCAACCTTATTTTTTATGATAATTGTCATTTTTCGATCGTCTTTTGTTTCCGCCCTATGACGTCATCGACAATTTTTTTAAACGGCACCCCATACTTTTGTTTACGAATTTGGATACAGCACAGTTTTCTGAGTACGACATTGTCAAAAACGTATGACCTTGAAGAGGTATGGTAAAGTTATAAGAGTAGACCAATAATAATTCTCAAAGAAGCCCCGAAAAAAAAAGACGGTTTTGACATCAACATATCTAACGCTCGAACCCGTCAAATTTTATTATTATATGCGCAATTTCTAAAATATCATTAATACACACAGGGTGATAAACAAATTTTTAAAAAACAATTTTGCTATTTCAATATTCTAAATTTAAGGCAATGATTAAATTGAAAACCAAGAAAATTAAATGTTCAAATTGTGCACAGTTAACTTCCTGACAGTGGCCAAGCCGATGAATAAATTCTTTTTGAACATTGTCAATAACTGCGGGAGGTATACGTTGTATCTCGTGACAAATTCTTGCTTTTAAATCTTCTAACTTCTCCGGTCAAGTAACGTACACTTTACTTTTTAAGTATCCCCTCAAAAAGTAATCTAGAGGTGTCAACTCTGGCGATCTGGCTGACCACTCAATCGGTCCCCTTCTTCCTATCCAACGATTCGGGAATACCTCATCTAAATAATCGCGGACAGGTACTGCATACTGGGGAGGTGCACCGTCTTGTTGAAGGAAAAAGTCATTTCTTGGAAGATCAGGTTCCTCTAGATCTAAGTGGATACAAAGCTATTAGTGCAAGAATAAGGTCGTATCGAAGAAAATTGAAATATCTTGCACCGGTTAGGTTCACGCCCAAGAAATAGCGACCCAGAATTCTTCCGTCGCCTATGCCGCACCACACATTCACTTTGTGGGGATATTGAGTGTGATACTCCATCATCAATCGGGGATTCTCGGGCAGCCCAATAACGGCAGTTTTGCCTATTGACATGGCCGTTCAAAACAAAGGTAGCCTCGTCAGAAAAAAATGATGTTTTTTGCGAAAGTATTATCATTATTGCATAGCTAGTTGCATTTGTTTGCAGAATTGATTTCGCCGATCAAAGTCAGCTCATGGATAAGACATACCTTATAAGGATGGTACTTCGCTTTTTTCATAATTGTGTATACTGTAGACGCTGCCATATTGAAATTAAAAGCCAATTGTTTAAGTGTTCAGTGATGATTTTCGTGCACTGCCAACAAAACGTTAAGCTGGTCGTCTTCTGGTGCTGTTGGTCGACTAGATTTAGGAAGATCACGAACATGCCCAAATTTGCGGTGTTTAGACTCAACTGCTCTGCTTACCATGCTTTGGCTAATCGGGTACCGATCAGGATGAGTTGCATTGAACAATTCTACTACTTCTCTTTGGGCACGCTGTTATGTACTTTTCAAATTTGCCGCTACATTTGAATTAATTCCGTAATTTGTTTGCCGCTTCGTAAGAATTAATATCGTTATTTTAATTGTAGTCTTATTTTGGGTTACCATTTTCGCTATTTTGTTTTGTCTTTCGAAATTTGAGATATGTTAACAGTTTCTTTGTGTCAAAATTGCAGATTCTTGTTTTTCCGCGCTCGACCTCGAACGCTTCCCAGAACTCACGTGTCCCTTATTCTAGAATATTTCATGTTATTTTGTAATGTGGTGCAATGTTTTTGGAGAAGTGGAGATACCCGTTGCGTTTTTAAGGCAGTCAATTTTCGATCACTGTTGGCTCCGGTTGTCCGAAAACTACATCCATCGGTAACCTTAATTACGTTAAGTGCTGCAGGGGCGGCTTTTGGTTTTTTTTTCGAGGGGTATCCGTTATATGTGTTCCGTCTCGCTGTTGTACCAAGGGGTATTTAACAGACCATCGGCTACAGCCGGATTAATAGGAAGCACTGGATTCATCCCCAGGAAAGGCAATTCCGTGCGAATTGGCCGGTCGCCGTTAGGCGGGTTATTTTCGAAGCCCATCTCCCGTCGTTCTGCAGCTATATTTTTCTTATACCATCGAAGAGTTCTGTCTTGCGTTCAACGTTAGCAGCCTGTTGAAATCAACCCTCCCGGAATTGTGCCTGCCTCGCAGCGGAAGTTAAGGTAAAACAGACCAGTTTTTGTGTGTCGTGAAACGAAATTTGCGCGCGACTTGCAAAATTTGGCGAAATTAAACTTTGTCTTGTTAAACCAGAAAAAAGCGACCTTCAGTCGAAAATCTTTTTCATTTGCACAAATATCTGTAAAAAGGAATTTTGTTTATGCTGTATTTTTCCTGTAAAGTCTACGCCACTGACCACGCAGAATTAATAGATTTTAAATACCGTGGGCCATGGGCGGCGAGTTTCCTTTTTTTTGAACGTTCAAATTATGCTGTTGTAATTTTAGAATTATCAAATCACTTTTATTTGTTATTTTGTTGTATGGTCATATTTTAACCGTTTCATTATATGTGTTTTAAAGTTGTCTGTCTCTTATTGTGTCTTTTGTACTTGTTGGTGTAAGAATTTTGCAAGTTTCAAATATATAGGAACAGGCACAATCACGGTAAGTTCCGTTCCCGTAAGCTGTTGGCTTCTCGGCCTTCCACGAGGACCTACAATCAGCTGGATTTGGAAGGTGGCGCCCACTTATTTTGACTCGCCCTGTACACAACTAAAGATTTTTCCCATAAGCGATTTTCACGAACTGCCCCTACTCCTCTGAGCTACGCTGTAGGCCTTTTCCATCCGCTTGTTTACGGGTCGTCGAAAGGGCTCGATTGGCCCGTAAAAAATTGGCGCCGCAACGTGGGTCTTTTTTGCATCCGTAACAACGCATCGTGTTTCCAAGTCGATCATGCAAAGAATTTCAATTCCTTCTCGTTCAGTTAATTTAACCATTTTTTATAAAATGACAAAGTTACTACTCAATAAACGCTTCCAATATACTAGTTTTGACAAGCAAAAGATACTAAATACATTCTTTCAAGAAATAACTCCAAACAACTGTCAAAACTGTTTTTTTTTTTAATTATTATTGGTCTACTCTAATTACTCTACCATAAATTTTTGAAACTTTGGGGCTGATTTTTTCGAAAATTCCTCTTCAACGTCGTACGTTTTTGACAATGTCGTACTCAGAAAAATGTGCTGTATCCAAATTCGCGAAGAAAAGTATGGGGTGGCATTTAAAAAAATTGTCGATGACGTCATCGTGCGAAAACAGAAGACGATCGAAAAATGACAATTATCAGGAAAGATGCGCTCATAAAAAATAAAGTTGCCGTGTCCGAGGATTTTCCGTGAAAACCCTTCTAAAATGTTTTATCGAATTTATCCACTACTCTACGAAAGCACTGTACCATAAGAATTGTTTCCCTACAAAAAAAAATTCAGCTTCCAACAATTATTTTGTATTTTAATAATTTTATTGCCCAATTTTCCTAGTGTGAGAATGTATTCTGACTATGAACATTTTTGAAATTAAGATTTATATTTCTAGGAATTAAAAAAACTGGGTTTTATAAAAAGTCGGTTTGTATGTGTACGTGCTGGTTAATCCAGGGATAAGCAACTTTTTTTCGCGAAGGGCCAAACTAGAAAATCTAATAATGTACACGGACACCAACAATGACATGCTAAACAAAAGCTAATTAATTATTTGAAAAAAAATTTAGACACATTCATAAATAATCCCAGAAACAAGCTTCGTTAATGAGTAAAAATCAATCAGTTACGTCTTTGACGCTTTACCGTGTCAGAAGTTCTAATACAAATTTATTAATCATTTTCAAAAAATATATTTTTGAACATTTCAAAACCTATGAATGCGCGTCCTATTCTAATTGGTTTTTTTGCACATTAATTTTTGCACACTAACATTTGATGGGCAAGGGCCTCCCGCATAAGGGGTTTGTTGATCTACTCTCCCATAGTGATCAATCCTCGTGGGAGAGAGGCGCCGCGTTAACGCAACCTTCGGGCTAATAAAATAAAAACATTTGATGAATTCAGACGTTCCATAAAATGTATATACAAACAGTACAGGGTTACATGGATCATTTGCAGAATTGCAAACAACAATAATAATCGACTTCCAAATAAGATACTGTTAGAGTCGGACACGCGTGGGGTGTATAGATTTTTTTTTTGTTATTTAAAATTGCAGTGCTCCTGCGTTTCATGCATGGCCGGCAGGTGACTTATAACATATAATAACAATACACATATATACTGATATGTTAGTAAATATTGAGTGGCGGTCCTCCACATCCCTCACCTTGGTTGAGATTTGAACGAGATACTAGTTTTCATGTAGCTTCCACGGTAAAGGATCAGTGGCAGGTACATGACAATTGTATACACTGAGAGTATGAATTAAGACTGCAGTCCCAAACAATTTTATTATTGTTCATTTATGCAAGGACAACTTTTGTCAAAAATAAAAAATCGTGGCGTGATCTGTTGAGGACTGTTGTTAAATTTGTTTATACCAGGCGATAACTTCAGGTATTGAACTAAAGGGCATCTCTTGCTAACACTAGGTTATAAGCTAAACAGCAGTGAGCACGTGTCGATTCTAATGTAGACGCAAATGTGTATTTCAGTATCTTTGTGAGGCGTAAAATAGGACCAAACTTTTAGTAGCGAATGTTTAAATCCCTACTCAAATGCGATTACCAGTTAGCAGGTAGCAAGTAATCTCTGAACAATAGCGTTGGTGCTTGTTGGTCTGTGGTCAGAGGGCCGCATTTAACTTTCTTGGCAATGGTAGAAAATCCGACGATGCCACTTTTTATTGAAACTGGCTATAATTATAATATAGGTATATGTTAGCACACTGCTTTACACGAAGCTCGAAACCAGACATTCAAACATTATATTACCAGCTTAACACCCGAGTATCATTCAATACGGAAGGCGACAAAAAAAACCTAAAATGCCTATACTTGCAGTTCCACCTATAAGAAAACCGGATAATAATTGGGCACTATCCAATGAAGAAAAGACAAAGGTCTTCGCAGAATATTTTGCACGGGTATTTACTCCACTCCCATCCGATATTCATGACACAGAAATCATAAATTACCGAAACGCTACGTGCCAACTAACATTGCCAGTGAAAGAATTCTAGTCGACGGAAGTGCGCTGTGAAATAAAATTAAGTAATTCCCACAAAGCTTCTGGATGGGACTTAATAGTAGGAGAAATCCTAAAATACCTCCGCAGGAAAGCGATTGTATTACTGACAACAATCTATAACGCTATGCTGCGATTGTGCTATTACCCTATACAATGGAAAGTGGCACAAATAATAACGGTCGCAAAACCTTGCAAGCCTCCAACTAAAACAACATCTTACAGACCGATAAGCTTCTTGCGCAAAATGGCGAAGATATTTGAAACATTTCTGCTCAAGAGAATAAAAAAAGCGGTGCCCACTGAAGACCTAATCCGCAATCACAAGTTTGGCTTCAGAGAAAAACACTCCACCATCCAGCAGTGTTACATAATTGTAAATAAAATAAAAGAAAGTCTCAAAGAGAAGAAAACGTGTGCATCTGTGTGTGTGTGCAGGTATGGCATGGGGGACTGCTCTACAAGTTAAAAGCAAACCTTCCCTGTCAACACTATCTTCTTCTAAAATAGTATCTGCAAGATAGGTCCTTCCAAGTAAAACTTGACAATGCACTCTCTGACTACCATCATATAAAATCAGGAGTCCCCGAGGGCAGTGTTCTGGGATCGTACCTATACCTAATCTATACGGCTGACTTACCTGTAACAGAAGACACCATGACTGCTACCTTCGCTGACGACACAGCAATATTGTCAACAGATGTAAACCCAGCAAGAGCCTCCGAAAAACTTCAAAATCAATTGGAGCTACTGCAAAACTGGTTAAAGGAATGGCGAATCAAGGTTAATACTAATAAATCCACTCAAATCTCCTTTGCCACAAAACATAGCTCATGTCCGCAAGTCACTAGAAATGATGCTCCTATACCAATAAAAAATGAGCTAAAATATCTAGGACACCATCTGGATAGAAAATTGACCTGGAAAGCATAAAAACAATGAAACAACAAATAAACTTAAAAATTAGACAAATGAATTGGTCGCTAGGGAGAAAATCTTAGCTGACATTAGAAAACAAACTGATCATATACAAAATCATACTAAAACCGATATGGGCATGCGCAATAGAGCCATGAGGATGCAGTAAACCGTCAAATTCAAAAATATTACAGACAGTGCAATCCAAAATTCTCCGTATGATAATAAATTCTCCAGGGTATGTTTCCAATTTCACACTCCACAATGACCTGAAAATACCATTTATAACCGATGTAATAAAATCCCACGCCATCAAGTATACATTTCCCAACAGTGGCCACAGCAATCAGTTAATAGATGGACTTTCAAGGCAACCTATGCCAGAAAGAAGGCTGAAGAGACAATGGCTAGAAGACTTGGTTAACTAATTATTGAGGAACTATCAATGGATAGTCCTCACTTCAAGCTAAGTATCATATAACTCATTTACTTATTATTCTGTATTATTGAGTCGATTGTAAATAAGCAATAAATTGATATAAAAAAAATATGTTAGCCCAAAGTCAACAACGAAAGATTTCGGCCTGATTCTTGGAATTATAAGTCCAAGGGAAGTATCACCTTACATCGTAAATTACGCCCATAAATGGTTTGCGAAACGGCTTGCCCGAAATATGGAAGTGTTTGTTGATATTTTAGTAAAAGAATATTATTCAGAATGTAGCTCTTGTGACGTGCGGACAAGGGTCGTCTCCGAGGCTGGTTTTAATGCTAGTGTAGAGCGTTCTTTACCTTTGTATTTTATTAATTGCAAATTGTGTATTGTGTTTACACCGTCTGTTTCATTAACTGTTGATATCAGAAGTGGGATTGGCTCACTTTATAGTCGTTCTGGACGCCTTTACTTTTGACACAGCTTTGAAAGGAATAACGTGACTCAGTTCCAAGGACTCTAATTTCCATTGATTACGTTATACGATTTGATTTGCGAAATATTGTTTTTGTTAGGCTCTGTATCTGTTCTACTTACTAACGTTTACCTGTAAAATTTTAGCTTTCGGGACACAAATATAATCCTTGTACCTCTATAGAATTAATTCTTTAGTACATGGGTAGATATTGTAGCGAGTATACCGTATACAGTAAAAATATAGCGGTAACACCTTAGCCCTAACAAATATCGTTTATTTTCAGAATTAAACGCTAACAAGTCATGTGTCACTCCGAATGGAGAAAGTGCTACATGTGTAGCATTTTCAGATTGTGCAGTAATAATCGCCGCAGTAGGAACATTTACACCAGAAGCACTTAAATTTGGTCAAGATTCTAAATGTGGTTCTACCCCAGGAATGGTGTGCTGCGGTTCTTTGGGAATTCCAGACAAAATAAGTGCCATACGTCTTCCAGAAAAGCATAAAATAATGCTCGACCGCTTCTCGGATCCAACAACTTGTGGAATTGTTGCATCTTCCAATAGGATCAAAGGAGGCGCCGCAGCAGAACCTGAAGAGTTTCCATGGTTAGCTGCCTTGGAGTATAAATCCACCTATACAAACATTACCGTAGGAATTCGTTGTGGGGCTTCGATAATCAGCGAATATTACCTTTTAACTGCAGCCCATTGCATTTTCCATGTCGAATTTGAGGTGTAAGTTTACTAAAATAATTATTTTTGTGTTACACTTAAAACTAATCTTATAGCGTAAAAGCATGGTTGGGAGTGACGAATATTACATCAGACCAAAACTGCTTGGATCACGGTGGAAGGCTTGAATGTACCAACTCAATACAAAAGGTAAACGTAGCAAAAAAAATTATACATCCATTCTACAGCAGTATACATAAGCATCACGACATAGGACTACTGAAAGTGGAAGAGCTAATCAAATTTTCAAGTATGTTTCCGTAATAAAAAGTTTCTTTCGCCGGAATGGCAAGCAATAACTGTTTCAGAGTATGTTCGGCCGATCTGTCTACCCAAGAGACGTTCTTCTGCACCAACAATTGGAACATATATGATGGTTGCCGGATGGGGAGTCACAGAAGATCGTGGTCAGTAATAAACAGCTGTAGTAGCTGTAGCAGTAGTAAATAGCTGCCGTATAATTACTTGGTTATAAAAGTAAATTTTTCGAATTCAATAATTACGTTTGCTTCTTGTAAAACTTTTACCATTGCTCAACTGCAAGTTTACCATATACGCGAATCACTGCTATTATCTAATTTCTGATATAAATTTCAGAAAAACCATCTGATGTTAAATTAAAGGTAGAATTACCGCTCAAGTACAACAGTATTTGCAATAAATTGGTGGAAATGGATGAAACGTTGGTCGATTCAGATCAGCTGTGTGCGGGGGGCGAGCCAGGAAAAGACGCTTGCCAGGGGGATTCAGGAGGACCCCTAATGAGAGATTTCATTAACGAAAATAACGAAGTTCAGTGGTACCAAGTAGGATTAGTTTCTTATGGCGTTGGATGTGGTGTTAACGGACATCCCGGTGTTTATACTAAAATTTCTAGATATGTTAGTTGGATTGTTGATAGAATATACCCAGATCGAAATTTAGGTAAGTGCATAATTTAGGAAATAGTAATAAAAATCAATGAAGAACTTACAAATACTTGTTTTCAATATAAATTTAAGCACTTATACCACAAGATTTATATTTATTTACTACTTAATGTTTGGTAAATGAACACTACTTACACTCCTGTATTATATGTACAGATAAAGGTGACCCATGCACCACTTTCGATGGAAATCTTAAAGCATGTGTACCATTAAACACGTGTCACGACATTTTCATAGCAGTAAATGCCAAGAACGCCAGTGATTCCGATTTAGTTTTAAATTCTCTATGCGGTTACGACAACGCAACATTGGTTTGTTGCGAATCTCCAGGTTCCGAAATCATACCTACTTTTAACAGCATAAGTCTTCCCGAAAAATCCGTCTGCGGGGAAGCAAAGGTAAACTCTGATACCAATATTACAAGTGGTGCAACAAGTCTTGGAGAATTTCCATGAATAGTAGATCTAGAATATATGCACGTAGAAACTGGCGAACAGAAATATATTGGATGCATTGGATCACTAATAAATATCCGATATGTTTTGACTGCCGGCAATTGCCTTATAAGGACATACTACAAACCGTGAGTTATGTAGAATATTATATTTCGGAGAGGTAAGTAACACATTTTGAATGTTACAGTTAATGCGTTGCTGGGCGATTGGCAAAGGTCTACAGATTCGGACTGTGAGAAGCAGGAAGATCATACCAAATGTGCAGATCCAGTCAAAAAAATCCCCGTTGAAAAAATAATTCCACACCCGTTCACCACCACTTCGTTTTTGTACCAAGATATTGGGTTGATTCTACTAAGAGATAAAGTGCAGTTCAACAGTAGGAATATGAGTGTTTGACTCACTACAGTTAATCATAAACGCATTTCAGATTATATCAGCCCGATTTGCTTACCATTACCACATTTTCCATCACCTGAGTCTGGATCCCGTATGACTGTAGCTGGATGGGGGAAAACGGAAAACGGTAAACTGTTAACATACCTTCAATATTTAAAAATTACCTTGTTTCTTTTAGGTAAAGTTTATGATAACACCGATATTTTGCAAAAAACAGAGGTTACATTGTTTGCAAAAGATAAATGTATGACAATATTGGACCGCCAACTAGAAGGATTGAGTGCTAATCACATTTGTGCGGAAGCTGAATATAGCAACGATAGTTGTATATCAAACGTCGGAGCACCTCTCATGACAATCTATGAAGATAAATTAAGCGGAAGAATACAAGTGTATCAAGTAGGTTTACTTGGAAAAGGTGGTTGTAGGTTTTATCCCGCTAGATACATTTCAATTGTAAAGTCCCTGGATTGGATTTTAAGTATCATAACTGAGGAATAGAGAGGACACTGCATCTCTATACTAGTCATTTTATTATGATTGCCCTCTATGCTTTTTACATTGGTTATTGTTGTTGTTATTACTATTGTATTTTCTTACTAAAACTGATTTAAACATATAAAATACAATAATATAAATCTAAGAAACATATAGTATATAAATTTCGTAATAGTTCTGAAACCCCATCTTAATGAAATAATTATTTTGTCCACAAAACTTAAACAATATAAAATGTACATTCTCAATCAAATGAAAATCAAGCTGGTGGAATATGCAGAGCATCCCACAATCTTCAAATAACATCGAATTTGTATTTTATATTGTCTGAAGTATATTAATCGTAAATTCTCCCAATGTAAAAAAAGGTAAAGCTTTAAAGATGATTTGGTTTAGTAAAATCGCATATTCTTTATTGTTTATTTATTAAATATTAAAACACCAAAATCTGTTGTGATCCACTATTTATCATGCTAAACTAGACAGTTTTGGGGGATTTCAAAAAAGGTTTGTGTCTTTTATATTTCATGCAGCTTCGAAAAATAAGAAATATGATGGTATGCTGTTTAAAATTATGAAGTATCATGTGAATTCTTGAAATAGTGCAGAAAAAATAATGTTTTAACACACACACATATAGGTTCTATGACACTATATTTAGGATTTTTGTATTAGTATTAGATGTAAGTGATGTACTTTGTAAATATACATAACTGCTAGCTATTTACGAAATATTTATTATAATTTGATTTGGACTGCAATAGACAATGTATGTACAGGTTGATTAAAAATATTTTTTGCTTTTTCCCACACCAACAAAAACATTGTTTCTAAAAATTACAATTGCGTGGTATATTATTACCGTATTGCTAAAATAAAAATTTGTGTACTTCAAGAGTTTTCCCAAGAATATGTTAAAAAAGTGGTGAATTAGGTTGAGCAGCTGAAATTGGTGGTGGAAATTGTGGTGTAAACGTAAATTAAAAACATAGCAATAGCAAACATAATTGACGCCACACACACGAAAATATTGCTTCGCTGATGCTTCTCTTGGCAGAAAATGGTTTTGAATCCACTCCAAAAAGATGTAAGGCCAAGTCCGGTGACGTAAATACAACTAATCCTACTGGCATACCGTCCTCAAATTCATTTTTCTTATTTTCCCCGAAAAATTACAAATGGGGGCAAAAAACTGCCTCCGTATTGCAGCAGGCAATCAGACTAATTGTTTCTCCTTTTTCGTTACTGGTTAGAGTCTGCTCGTCCTTGAAATCTTTTGTTGCGATTGCTTTGCCGGGTCAGTTGTTGAGCTGCAAACCCGTCTCGTCCATATGAAACATTGTACGGGGCCCAGCTAACCAGTTATATTTAGATGAGTCTCCAAGAGATATTTGAAATCTAGGTCCACTTCTTTGTGATTCTGTAACGTGTGATTTCTGACGCATAGTGTATATTAGGAGTGGTTTTCCCATTACAGCGTTTGAGCGGCATACTTCGGTTTCAATTCAAAAACTTGTTCTCATTTTTACGTTCTGCGCATCGATCGGGGATTTTCGATTTTGAGACCGCAGTCAAGTGGACGGGAGAACGCTTTCAACTTTCAAGAAGTGCAGACTTGAATATTTAATTAAGGTTGTTACGACTCGGATGATATTCCAATTTGTGAATTTTCAAGTTATTAGGGGAAGTTTAAACACGGTAGTGTGGTAGTAAATTGTTCCCAAGGAGTAATCCTAATTTAGTGCACTGAGGAGAGTTTTTCTTCTGCCAAATTAACATCTTATGGTAAGATTAGAAGGTCCTTATTCCACTTGTTTTCTTTTCTAAGACAGTTGAATTAATTTAGGCATTAAACAGTAGCCGGAAGAGTGGCATCTTGTGGCATTAAACAGTAGCCGGAAGAGTGGGAAAACAACCGGATACTGATCGAATTTATAACAACGGGGAAATTCCGAGATTCCAGGCTTTAAATTCCAGTGCAGCAGATGGGCGTACAGCGAGTCCGTCGGGGTAAAGAAATCCTGCGCTCAAGGTCTGTTAGTATACTTTTTACCTTACCTGCGTTGGGTGATAAGTTCACGGAATTTCGAGTACTAGACAAAAACGAATCTACAAGTCGTTTAATTGCGTAGCCATATTTATAGTGAAATAAAATAAATATTCGACAAAATTTTTGTATTTAGTTAAATATTTTAATTATAAACACTCTTGTTCAGATTTAATTCACTTTGTATTTGAGAACTTGTTAAATGGTCTGCAGGGTACGAGATATTATTTTCTGATTCAAAGTTCATACAAAAAGGGGGAATTTTGCGTAAATTTTATAATTATCCGTGCGTATATACCATTTATTTTGGGTAATTAATCTAGTTTTGCGTATGCGAGGCCTCGAATAGTCGATTCTAGACGTGAAATCGGTGGTTTGTGTAACATTTTTGAAGTGGATTAACGCTTCTAGTTAATACTGATCTACGCATTATTGTTTTCCCTAGAGATTTTGGGTTCTGCTCTGGATTAAAAAGTTAAATCAGAGAAATAACGTACTGTGGTCCGTTCATTTTGGTTAATGAATGTGAATTTATATACATATAAATACTTGGGATTTTTTTTTGTATTGTGTATGCTTCATACATATATACGTTTGTATTGAGTAATTATTATTTTTTTGACCATTATATTGGGAATTCTGTCAATCATAACTGTGTTTTATTCTGTCTTGGAGAATAAGTTTAATATTATAAAGCAAGGTAAGTTCGCATCCAGGAAGATTCCTGTTTATCCAAAGTCATCTTCAAGGAGGAAAGGGTTTTTTTTTAAACAGGTGGCGCCTAGGCTTACATCGAACCACCCTTCTTCGACTGTAGCTAGTCGAACCCTTGTCCTTGATACCGGGACCTTGCTTAGAAATTGATATTTCGCTTTTGTGTGCATAAAACCATTTTTGTTGTCGCCGTCATATAACTAGGCGTCACAATTCATACCCAAGGATCTGGTAATTGACCTAGTTTGAACGGTTAGCATACTTAAAGTTTGATGCCTGCTCATAAAAAGTATAAACCAATCATAGCCAGCTTCTTGTTTGTCTTTATTAAATCGATGTTGAAGTTTGTTTGTCTCCGCAAAAGTATAGGCAAGATGTCTAATATGCTTAGATGTTGGAGCTATACCCAGCTTTCTCTAAGATTTGTGTGTATTGTAACAACTTTTTTTCCTTGCCTTTTATAAGCCAGAGAGCATGCTCCAAACCACCCTTGTGTATTGAGCCGCCGTAGAAGAGTCCTTAGAGTAATATCAAATTCCCTAGAACCTGAATTTGCATTTAGAATCTGATCTCTCAAAGCTTCAGCTTCGGGCCGCAGATCATTTTCAGTGCACTCAGACACCCTCTTATAGCTACCAGGCATGATTCGTTGGGTGTGTAATGTTCATTTAGTTTTGCCGCGTCATAGGAATTAAAGTTTTATTTTAATTGCCGCCCTTGGGTCGATTGCTATTTTACTACTTTATTATTAAAGATTAAGTTAAAGGTTAAGACGTGCTTGTGTAGTGTGGATATGCCGATTGAAAATAGTTATTAGTATCCTTCGTTTGCAGAATTGCCGGAAGTCCCACGTGTAAGAATTTTGTACTAGAACAATTTCGTCTGGGTGAGAGTTTTTGCGGCTGGGGGAATGCCAGTGAACTCTAGCTTCTGGGAGTGAACGCACGTGGTTTTCGGAAACAGAGTTGTTGGCAGCCTTCTGCCAAATGAATATATCGTATCGTTTTTTGCCTTAGGCAAAAAAATAGAACATACCCCCGAATTCATCAAAAATTTCGATGAATGTAAGAATTTACTAATAAACGAACCAAACCTGGCTTACCCAGATTTTTCCAAACAATTCGAACTTACAACCGACGCTTTAAAATTTGCTCGCGGAGCGATTCTAGCAGAGTACAAATTTATCTCCTAACAGTAGAACCGAGATTAAATACACCCGATTTAGAATTAGAGATTCTACAAGATATGACTTTACA
>JABXWE010056858.1:0-11360 GCA_014611495.1 Limonius californicus | reverse complement strand
AGTTTTGACATAATAAATAATAGTTGGCTATTAAGGATATGAATAGTTAACATATTCCAACTATCAGTAAATACAGAGACACATCTATATCGGGAGGTAAGAAGTGCTAAATTAAGCAACTAAATGGTACGCTTGTGGGGAAAATTGTAACTACAGAAGTTTAGTTTTAGATGACAAAAACAAGTCCGCACCCATACCTGTATTTATTGTTGTGTCTCCTAAATGCCCTTTTTTTTTTTCCACACATTCATACTACCGTTCCCCCCCCGGAACCGCTTTCGCATTACTTCAAGGGGGTGCGGGCGTCCCTTACACACTAACCATTCATGCAGCATGCACCCTAAACTTAACTAACTGAATTGCGGTCGCCCCAGCGGGGATTCGAAACCACGCCGGAACAAGCGCAATTCAGTGTGACCTCGAGTGGTCAATGCGTTCTCGCACTCGACCACCGCGGTCCCTTCCTAAATGCCCTAATGTTAATAATAAAGACTATACTATAAATAAAATAATAATACCCCATTCAATTTATTTTTGCGCTTAACTTGTTTCTGATTTATTTTGCTGTTATAATAAGGTGTTATGTTTAGCTAAAACATTCATTGGATTGTACCTTGTAAACTAAGCGTTTGTGGACAAACGTTCATATGAGCTTTTTTTCATGTCTTCTAAGTGCTGACTCTATGCTGAATGTAATCCCCATAGTTTGATGTTTCCAAATTTTCATGGAAACTCAATTTTCCATAAAAATTTTATTGTTTCGAAAAGAGTTGGATTTATCGACTTCTAACAAGGGTACTTTTTTGAGTATTTTTGCATGCTGAATAAAATTATTGTACCAAAAATAAGAAAAACAAAATAATGATAACAATATTGTACAAAACAGTACCTGTTGTTTCCACTTGAGACGCCTCTGGTGCACTTGTTAAAACGGAACTAGATTCTAACCTGCAACCTTGATAAGAAACGTATGTACAAATTTCATAACGTTGGTCCAACTATTACCACAATTATATGCAGAAAAGTGAACAGACAAGCCTCACTTTAGAAGGTTGTAACTCCGTAGCAAAGCTTTTTCAGATCTATGTTCGTAGAAGATGTATTTCTTGTTTTGGTGTGGAGAACTCGCTCTCAACGTTTGAACAAACATATTTGTTACACTCTCTATACAGGATGTTCTATAATTCGCGATAATGCCTCGTAAAGCTGTTCAGCAGTGCATACTAAATATAAAACAGCTAAAATATTTATTTTTCGCAGACGAGTTTCTTCACACGAAGTACGAAAAGAAGTGACTACTGTGAAATAGTCATGTTCTATGGCATAGAACATGAATATTTCACAGTAGTCACTTCTTTTATAGAATATAAAATCTATGCTTTTACAAAAAATATGTTAGCAGTTACTATGAAAAACTATTAAAAAATATTTATTACATAATTATTATTATTTGGACCAGTCGACTTGTTAAATCGTCTACGTTGTTGGCTGGTGTGAGATATACCAAATCTTTCAGATAAGGGCGTTAGATCAGATATCCTTGGCCAAGCTATAGCATCCCTACGACCAATCCACTGATCTGATCAGTGGAACATTTTCCGATTGTATTTGGAAACTGTAAGAAATTTTCAGCATTAAGATGATTCGTGACAATAAAGAATGCAATTAAATAATTATTACCTGTCCAACCATAACACCGTATAGATATCGATGACTTCGAACATGAATTGCATGAGGGTTCTCATCTGCCCACACACCCCAAGTAGCATACAACATCTAACTTGCATGGTACCAATATTTAACTTATATTAGTTTCTTGGCTGAATATTTTATCGTCCGCATACTTTTATCCATTGTTCTACCAATATTGGCTCGATAACATGCCTGTTGCCCATTGAATAAAGTTTGGTTAAAATGTCAATATCTGTGAACGACGCTAAAATGTATATTTAAATTGTATATAGCATCAAATATTGGATACACATGTGAGGGGCAATATAAGTCTAGGCGCTTGTACGAAATGTCGTACCCCCTCAAAGACAATATTCGACTTTGCGACTCCCAATATTGCATATCTCTTGGAAGTCCAAGGTTTAACCAATATAGTACTGATGGTTTCTACGAAAGGTTCGTACTCCAAGCTAAAGCCATTTTCTAACTTGCGTGCAACTTATGGCGGGTTAATTTGCAAATGTTATAAGACAATATTGAAATTATTATAAGAAATGCAGAGAGGAATACTTTATTTGGCATTACCCGTACAAATAAAGCAACCAGTTTTATCATTATCTGTACATTCTGCATTTTCTTTTCATATTTTTGATAAGTTGTGTGTTTTATAGAAAAATATTATTTTTTGTTACACAATGTGTGTGTGTGTCTTGAATTTAAATGCCATGCAAGTATGGTAATAAAAATAAATTTCTCTTTCTCTTATAAATTTACCGCTTTAATTAAAACCTTCCAACGGCACCAGCAAAATTTTACCAAGTTTTTTATAATTGTTCATAGGCGTTCATACGACACTGTAGCGCGGAATACTTGTAATTGTCGTAATATTTCTTAAATTAAATAATCTTTTAAACCAGAACAACTGATAATTTTGGGAAACAATAAAATATGGGAACTTTTATTTTATCGCAAAATATAAAACCCTTTTATAGCTACAATATATAATAAAGGACTAAGATCAGGGTACGGTTAATATAAAGTAGTTGATTTAAATCAGTGGAGTAGGTACATTGAACTCTTTTGCTGGTTTTAATATCTTGATCTCTTTTATCACTTCATATATCCATATTACAATCATGATTTTAAAACCAGTAAACCAAATAATATAAAATTCAGAAATATATACATTTCAGATACGTCATGAGGATAGAATGTAAAGGATTATAGATTGAAATGAGTAACGGAAACTGGATATCTCCTCATTTGATAACTGTTCAATGTTATACTTAAGTAAACGCGGTATATTCTTGAAAGAAGTCCCAAACCTTTTAAAATTTTGTAACGTGTGATTTCTGACGCATAGTGTATATCAAAAGTGTATTCCCATTACAGCGGTTTGGACGGCATACTTCGGATTTTCAAATTCAAAAATTTGTTCTCGTATTGAGTTCTGCGCATCGATCGTGAACTTTCGATTCTCGGACTGCGGAAGTTGGATTAAGAGAGGACGTATTCAACTCTCAAGAAGTGCAGACTTGAATTTTATTTAAGGTCGTTACGACTCGGAAGATTCTTCCAATTTGTAAATTTTCAAGTGATTAGGGGAAACTTAAACACGGTAGAGTGATAGTAAATTTTCCCCGGGAGAAATCCTAATATAGTGCACTCTTGGAGAGTTTTTCTTCTGCCAATTTAACATCGTATGGTAAGCTTAGGAAGGTCCTTATTCCACTTTTTCTTTTCTAAGACAGTTGAATTTATTTAGGCATCAAACAGCAGCCGGAAGAGTGGAACCATCCGGAAACTGATTCGAATTTAAAAACGACGTGGAACAATTCGCAAAACCGATAACTCCAGTACAGGGAAATCTTTATCGGATCTACACGGATTGATTAGCGGATGTGCGGAGCGAGTTCGTTGCGTGTCAGGTGTGAGACGAGGACATCCTACGTTCAAGGTCTGTTAACCAACTGTTTAACTTTCATACACTGGGTTGATAATTCCACGAAATTTTCGAGCAATCAGAGAACCAGCAGAGGACGAATAATTACAACTCGGTTTATTTGCGTAGGCATTATTCTGTTGAAATCTAATAACTACTCGACTATTTTTAATAAGTTCAATATTTTAATTGAAGAATTCTGTTTCATATTATAATAACTTTATGTACACAGAGAACTTGTTAAATGGTCTGCAGATTACGAGACTAAATTTCTGATTTAGAGTTCACTAAAAAGGGGGAATTTTGCGTAAGTTTGGAATTGTCCGAGCGTATATACCATTACATTTTGGGTAATTGGTGAATACTAGTCGGAAATTCGGTGGTAATGATTTTGTTTTTTTTGAAGTGAATAAACATTTCCTAATTTATTTGATCTACGCATTATTGTTTTCCCTAGGAAGTTAGTTTAGATTCTGTTTTATAACATTAAATCAGAGACAGTGACGTACTGTGATCCGTTCTTTCTTTTTTTATGTATATTCATATATATATTTATGTTAGTACATATATGCAATTTAGGGTTGTGATTTTGATTTTTTTTTATGTATTATTCATTCGTGACAACTTGTATTGTCAAGATTCTTATATAATCGTGTCTGTATTGAATAATTAATTTTCTCGATGATTATATTTTGGAATTCTGTCAATTACTCTTGTGTTTTATTGGGTCTTGTAAAATAAGTTTAGTATTATCATTGAATATTTTACTCAGAATGCTTATATCAGCGGCGGACTTTGGGATATGTCGCCGGCCGTTATTTTCCAGGGGGCACCGTGCAACCGACCCTTGCGAGCTATGCCAAACGTTACCGCTAGATGGCACCCTTCGGATTTAGATATTTCAAAAATAGCAAGTTTTTCATCACAACAGCAACCTCTATCCACTAAAAGTAAAATATTCAATGGCATTATCCAGCAAGGTAAGTCCGTTCTCCAGGAAGGTTCCTGTTTACCAGAGTCATCTTCGAGGAATAAGGGTTTTTTTTTAAACAGGTGGCGCCTAGGATTATATTTCGAACCACCCTTCTTCGATTGCAGCTGGTCGACCCTTGTCCTTGATATCTGGACCTTGCTTATAAATTTGTTGTTTTGTAGATTGTTGATGTTAATTAAACTTTAGCGTCGCCGTCGGTCAACTAGGCGTCACAATTTTCCATGCAATTGATGGAAATACGCAGTCCACCCATTTTTAAATTATCTGCATCTTAGCCAGCGATGCGTACCGAGTTGTTTTGTAACCTTCCACAAGCATTCAAGTTTTAACAAAAATAGGTAAGCGGCTTTTTTTAATACGTGTACCTAATAATTCAGTATTATAACAAAATAACTGCATTAGCAACTGTGCTATAGTCTTTTCATTGTTTTTCATGACAGCTAGTTTTACATTTTTAGTGTGCTTGTGATGCATACCTCTTAAGCAAAAAGTTGAAGTGACAAGTCCGAGTGGACTTTCCCAAACTCTTAAAAACAAGCTATATAGGCAATCTTCCATTATATACTCTATATAATCTTTATTACAGTTCTCAGTATCTAAGCAATTATTTAAATACACTTTAATAGGTTTTTATGAATGGCATATTATTTTCTCTTCAAGGCAATGTCTGGCCGGAGCGTGAAGATGCATCGACAATTAAAAAAAAGTTATTAGTTTTATTTGATAAAATTCAAACCACCTAAATAACACTTATAAGACTGCTGATGGCGTCATTCCAAAAGTTATTAAACGTTAAAACATTAAACACTAAAAGGTAATTTTCTGTTTTCTCTTAATCGTATGGTATTTTTATTTATTATCAAGTTAAATGGATATTACTTTAACAATTTGCCACGTGCTATATCCTTTTTGTTAAAAGCTCTATTAGTACAAAATATATTTTCATTAATAATTTTACAAAAGTTTTACAATTTTAAGCAATGAAAATGTTTTTCTAATGTTCATAAAAACATGTGCTTAAACTTTGATGTCTTCCTGATGTAGCAGTGATACCGAACACAGCTGTGGTAAAATATCGAGAAGGTATCCTCACCGGCGACAGCTTGACCACCAAACATATTCTACCACAGCTGCAAGAGCATTCCCACTGCAATAGCTATATACAAAATGCATTTCTGCATATTCACGTGGAGCAAAAGACTCCATCATTATCACACTTAGAAAACAACAATTCAAGCTTGGAACACCTTCCGTCATAAGCAATTATCATTTGCTTGACTTATTTCCTATTATGACTTGATTTAACAGAACAATAATAAAAACAAACAAATCCTCAGTAACTAGATAACGGTTGGAAAAATAACACATGGGTTTATTTACATTTTTCGCTTCGTGTAGCATCCCACAGCACACCCTTAAGTTTGGACCACACCTTTTGAATCACCCTGTGTATATGTATATAAAATGTTTGAATGACTAGCGATCATTCAAAATATTTATGGTTTCACCTATCGTGAAGCTTAAATGATGATGAGCATATCAGTTGTATAACACAACTCTAGGCACACCGCTATAACGTCCTAAATATACAGTGTTCTGCATTTACCACTGAGTATTGCATTGTGTGTGATATTTCTTTAGCAAACTTTAAACACGAGATAGTGACCAATAACATTTTCGTACAAATGTAAACACCATTCATCCACCTACGTCACAATTGGCGTTATCTTGTTTCAAATAATCTCAACGCAGGTATAAATTCAGCTAACGTGATTTTTTTAACTTACTTACTTTTCCAAACTTTCTTGTGCTATCGCTATGATGAACATTTTAGAACGTTTGGTGCCATTTGGAAACAAAAGCCATGAGTGGCCTCAAATTCTCGCCATTTGCATAGGTAAGCTAGAAAGTTAATGTTAAGGGGTAACTAACTTGTCTCTGAACAGACACCCAACAGATCATCCCATTAAGATTAATAGCATTCTTGTTTTTGTTTATTAACGCGTCTTAAACATACTCTGGAAGTGAATACAATTTAAAATCTATTGTTCACAATCAAAATAACAATAAGACTATTAAAATTACAAATGACCATTATAAAAATTTATATTTTTTTAAATAGCATGCCTGAGCGGGTTTACACTAGGACTGCATTTTAATTGGACATCGCCCTCGATCACGATACTTACTTCAAATTCATGCCATATCGAAATCATGTCGCTGGAAGAAGCTTCCTATTTCGCCGTAATTCCGCCCATCGCTGCTATCCTTTCAGGACCCATATTTGCTCTCTTAGTGGATATATTTGGAAGAAAAAAAATTGTCATGTTCACTGCTGTACCGCATATTATATCCTTCGTAATGATAGCTGTGGGGGAATCCACTGTCATATTTTACATAGCACGGTTTATGACAGGCATTGGAGACGCAGGATTTGTCAATGCCGTGCCCATGTACGTGGGAGAAATAGCTACGCCGAAAGTGCGGGGCTTCTTCTGGTTATAAGCATTTTTTTTTGAGGATTTGTAGTTAACGTCATAGGAAGCTTCTATGGTATAAGAACAACTGCTTACATCTGTGCTTGTGTTCCATTACTTCAAATAATATTTATTGGATTTCTACCTGAGTCTCCATACTTCCTTTTAATGAAAGGAAGAGAAGAAGAAACTCGCACTTCACTAAGATATCTCAGGTGGCAAAACAACGTAGAAGAGGAACTTTTGTCACTTGGAAAAGCCATCCAACGTCAGATTTCCGAATCGGGGACCTTCAAGGACTTATTCACCATTTCGGCCAATCGAAAAGCTTTGCTGGTGAGCACGGGAATTCGAGCAACTCAGCAGTTTAGTGGTCTAGCAGCGTTCGGAGTGTACGCACAATATTTGTTCAATCAAGCAGGCAGTGAAATATCAGCCTCTACTTCGGCTATAATTTATTCCGGAATAATAGTTCTAGCAAACTCAATTTTTGCCTTCTTTGTGGACAAATTTGGAAGAAGACCCTTAATGATATTTTCTTCTCTTGGATGTGGCGTTATGCTATGCTTGGAAGCTACATATTTTTACATATACCAAGAAACTTCCATCGATGTTTCGGCGTTTAGTTGGTTCCCGCTTGGTGGAATGTTGATTTATATCGTCGCAAGTGCATCTGGTCTCGGAATACTTCCACCGCTCATGCTGGGTAAATTATTTTCGACCAGTATAAAAGGCAAGGCTTTGTATGTCATTAACATATTTTTCTGTTTGTGCGCATTGACGACCTCGAAACTGCTTCAAAGTCTGTCTTACCATTTCGGAATGTACGTGCCTTTTTGCCTGTTTGCCGTACTATGTTGCTTCTTAGGTGTCGTTTTCTCTTATTACTGTGTTCCTGAAACTAAAGGAAAAACTTTGGAAGAAATACAACAGAATTTGAGAGGGTATAAGCCTGAAAAAGACGTTCTGTGTAAGAAACATTCATTAAGTAACATATGAACGCCGAAAAGCATTTTATGTTTGTAATACAACTACTACTAAGTTTAATATGTATATAATATTTGAATAGTATAAGGAAATCGTATATAGTTCAGTCTATAAGAATAGTTTTAATGTTTGTACTTGATAATATTTACGTTATTAGTGTTAAACGCATAAGGTATACATTTTGGTTACTTACGCCATGACTTAGATGCTGTATTTTTTAAATATATTTTTCCCGTATAAGAAACTGTGTCTGAATCTGAACGCCTTGACTTAGACCGTATTTTTAAAATATATTTTTTCCCGTATAAAAGAATTCGTCTGAATTCGAACGGCTCTCCGCAAAAGGTAGTTAATATAGACAATGGCTAGCTGATGCTTTAACAAAAAAACTAAAGGTAGCGTATAGAATAAGACAGAGAAATGATTTAAGCCAATTCTTCTTAGTTTCGTCATGAAAGCAATAATAAATGAAATAAAACACGTACAAAATGGTAATCAATTAGGACAACATAACATAAATATCGCCTTTGTCGTTTCTCGTTTCCTATAAAACATTTTCAACTTTTTCGTCCTGAACGCTTTATGTGTACTCGACTTTAGAATAAGTGTAAGTAAGTATATTTTGGAAAGAGCACTTAACTATTGTTTTAGCTATTTTTTCGTACAAGTGTTCCTTCATTGTCGTCATGCGTTGAGATTTTACATTTACTCATTTAGTTTTAAATATTATGAAAACTACTAAAATAATTTACAATGCATGTTGACACACCGAACCACCAAAAAAATGGGCTGAAAGCTGGCTAACTTGGTAAAGTGGTTTGGCATTTTATGTTCCCTCAAAAATTGAATGACATATTTTATTTTAATCCGATCAAAAGTATTGTAGGCTCTATAAGACAAATGTCGGCCGTTTTGTTGTACTCAAGAGATTGTTCAACGAGCTCTTTGATAATAAACATTGCATGGGTTGTGGAGGAGTTTTTTCTAAAACATTATTTCTCCTCGATCATAGGTATATTTCTATTTAACAATTTTGCTAATATGCTTATGAAAAGTTTTATTAGTGAGTTCAGCAACGCTACACCTATATAGTATTGGGGGAGGGGGGTATGCTCTCCAGTTGTATCTCCTTCATTGTAGTAATTTTACCAAAAGGTATACCTGCTTCAACAGCCCTCATCCACCAGACTTTAATAACTCGTTACATATATCGTTGGGACCAATATAGAAGCAACCAAACCTGAAGTAGTTGTAGACTACAATAAAAGTAAAAGTTTTATTGATTTGTCCGATCAAATCAAAGCCTATGCAAGCTGTTTGAGAAAGGGTATCAAGTGGTACCGCAAACTAGCAGTCGAGATTCTTTTAGGTGGTGTTGTTGTAAATGCACAACTAGTATACAAAGACGTTACTGGTAAGAAAATTAGCATCACGGCGTTAAGGGAAGAGATAGTAAAAGAATTACTACGGATTCGAAAAAAGGTAACGCTTCAAAGCGAGCTAATGATAAGAAGAAACATATTTTAGAAGAACGTGATTCTAAGGAAAGAAGAAGATGAGATAGCGGGTTACAAAAAATTGGCAGAAGAGCATAATTGGAAGTATGCTGGAAGTAAAGCAACTCAAACCCGTTGGAGATGTATTCAGTGCGATAAATTCTACTGTGTAAAGTGCTTTGCAATTGTGCATTATTGTACTATCTAATGCATATTTTCATTTGTTACCTATAATGATAACCTGTTTTATTGTTCTGCTAGTTACATAGATACATAAAGTCGAAAATGTTCTTTAGTTTGTTTTTTATGTTGTAGTTACATTTCCATTTTAAATCAAATAAATAAACGCCTTTTTTCTCATTCTGGGTTAGTCTCTTTATTTATGATAATCACTTTGTTATTTTATATGTAAATAAAAAATAAAAAAAAGTTTATAGAAAATGTATTGACGTATAATATCATATAATATAATATAATGTAATATACGTACAGTTCCAATGGAACAAATAGAAAAAAAGGTAATAAAATCAATTCGGTATTCTGCAACTCTAAAAGCAGTATTTCAATCGGCTAAGAATACAATCTTGTGCAGGAGGCCATGCTCTTGTACAATCCATAAGCAGACTACTGTAGCATGCATCATCCGTGATCTGTGTGGCCTCAAGTGAAAATCTACTCATGAACCATATATGATTCATGCGGCATAGCAAGAAAGACCATCCTGAATCATATACGCATCATGTGGCAGCTAACGTGTTAAACATTATAGCATATAAACAAATTTAAAAAAAAATCTCAGGTTTCTTACATTCGTGGCCGCACCCATTGACAGTTACAAAATATCATAATAATAAATTCCACACATATCAATAAAATTTCTAATAAGACTTATCTGTTTCCTTATAAATGTTGACTCCGGGTGTATATTCCAATGTTGATGTAGCACTGTGTATAACTGACTTGTCAAAATTGCGTTGTCATCAATTTGCCGCCAAATAACAGATGATTGCTTCACTCAGCTCGACCTCGCTCTTCAGATGCCACCAAACATTGATAAATTACTTACAGTTGTTATAAAACTCAATAAATATTCCAGAAATGGTAAGTAACTTCCTTCTTTAAACTCATTAATAATTGCACTTTGCATTTAACAGGCTTTTATAACTTATATACTCCATAAATTTGGAAATGAAAACACTGTTGACTGTTCACTTCAGGTAAGTTGAATTATTTTTATAAAAATTAAACAATTTTAAACTTGAAAATTAACTAAACTTTTATTATTCACATTATTAAACACATCACATAAAATATTCAATCATTTTCAAATTTTGTTAGGTTACATAACCCCAACACTATTGTAAACAAACCCAGGCCCTGCCCAAGATTTGCAAAACTAGCCTTTAGTAATAGCTAAACTCAAAATTGGAGCTCGCAACTTATATGTGCTAACTCTTTAAACACTGAAGACAGACTCAATTCAAATTTTTACAAATTTTGGGACCTCGGCGCATATCTTCTTAATAAATGGTCCAATTAAATTACATATACAAATTATTTCAATCTACAGCTGATTAATAATAATTTAAAATGATTAATTACAAAGTTATAAAGTTAAATTTTAACAAACAAATATCAGATTTACAATCTAGATAATATTATGCAACTTTTAATACCAAATATAGTCGAATTTAAGATAAAAAATTTACATGTGCTTAAAAATTGAATTATTCACAAAATTTCCTCAAAACACTTCAAAATTATAATAAACATCAAGAAAAATTATTAACAAA
>JABXWE010056856.1:0-10039 GCA_014611495.1 Limonius californicus | reverse complement strand
CTGTAAGTAGAATAGAGTAAGAAACACCTATAGAACCAAACATACCGTGATTTTTTAACAAAACCTTTTAATTATTTTGCATTTCTGCGATTAACATCTCGAAAAACTCTAGCATCCATTAAGCTGTAAGTAGAATAGAGTAAGAAACACCTATAGAACCAAACATACCGTGATTTTCTAACCAAATTTTTAATTATTATGCATTTCTGCTGTCAACATCTCGAAAAACTCTAGCATCCATTAAGCTGTAAGTAGAATAGCGAGTAAGAAACAGCTATAGAACCAAACATACCGTGATTTTCTAACCAAATTTTTAATTATAATGCATTTCTGCTGTCAACATCTCGAAAAACTCTAGCATCCATTAAGCTGTAAGTAGAATAGAGTAAGAAACACCTATAGAACCAAACATATTGTAATTTTCTAACCAAGCTTTTAATTATTATGCATTTCTGCTGTCAACATCTGGAAAAACTCTAGCATCCATTAAGCTGTAAGTAGAATAGAGTAAGAAACACCTATAGAACCAAACATACCGTGATTTTTTAACCAAACCTTTTAATTATTTTGCATTTCTGCGGTTAACATCTCGAAGAACTCTAGCATCCATTAAGCTGTAAGTAGAATAGAGCAAGAAACACCTATAGAACCAAACGTACCGTGATTTTTTAACCAAACCTTTTAATTATTTTGCATTTCTGCTGTTAACATCTCGAAAAACTCTAGCATCCCTTAAGCTGTAAGTAGAATAGAGTAAGAAACACCTATAGAACCAAATATAGCGTGATTTTCTAGCCAAACCTTTTAATTATTTTGCATTTCTGCTGTCGACATCTCGAAAAACTCTAGCATCCATTAGCTCTAAGTAGAATAGAGTAAGAAACGCCTATAGAACCAAACGTTCTATGATTTTCTAACTAAACTTTTTAATTGTTTTGCATTTCTGCTGTTAACATCTCGAAAAACTCTAGCATCCATTAAGCTGTAAGTAGAGGAGAGTAAGAAACGATGACAGAACCGCAAAAATCAACGTTTGGTTTCCTAATCTAAGTTTTAAATCATTTTTAAGCTGTATCAATCTTAATTTTGCAGAAATCATAACCTTTTGCTTACGAACCTAATCATCTCTTCTTACTTTCTCTGACATTCATTATACAGTAAGTAGAGCAGAGTAATAAAGAGCAACCGAACCGAAAAACTCAACGTTTGGTTTCCTAATCTAAGTTTTAAATCATTTTGAATCTTCATCAAACTCTATTTTTGAAGAAATCATAACCTTTTGCTTACGAACCTAATCATCTGTTCTTACTATGTCTGACATCCATTATACAGCAAGTAGAACAGGGTAAGAAACAGCGACAGAACTGACAACATCAAGGTTTGATTTTATAATCTAAGTTTTAAATTTTTTTTTTAATCTCTGTCAAACTCTTTTTTTTTAAACCACACCTTTTGCTTATAAACCTAATAATCTCTTCTTATTCTGTCTAACATCCATTATACAGTAAGTAGAACAGAATAAAAAACTGCCGCAGAACCGAAAAAATCAACGTTTGCTTTTCTAATCTAAGTTTTAAATTATTTTGAATTTTTATCAAACTCCATTTTAGCAGAAATCATAAGCTTTTGGTTAGGCGACCGGGTAGCGCAGTGGGCGAGAGTCCGCTTCGCAACCGGTTGACCCGAGTTCGACTCCCGTTGTGGCCCGAATTTTAATTAATTCAGGAGCAGCGGGAGTGACTCGGTAGCATAGTTGGGGGGGGTTTTATAAGGGTGGGGCATGTTAGACTCGTGCATAGCGCTACGTGCGCTGATCCGAGGTAAGCGGGGTGGGATGAGAATCTTTATATCTCTGGAAACGCTCTGTTAAACATCCATTAAGTTGTAAGTAGAATAGAATAAAAAGCAGCGATAGAACCAAAGAAACAAACGCATGATTTTCTAACCTAAATTCTGAATTGTTTTGAATTTCTGCCCATCTCAGGAAAAGCTCTATTTAACATCCATTAAGTTTAAGTAGAATAAAATAAGAAGCAGCGACAGAACAAAAGAAGCAAACGCGTGAATTTCTAAACTAAGTTATGAATTGATTTTAATCTTTGCCAGTCTCTGGGAGAGCTAACGCATTTTTGTTCTCCATGTGATAGCATGTTTCTATTATATCAGCTGAAATCTACTCTTAGCATAGTGTTCAAATAGAATCTCTTCGGGTTCCATCTTGGTCACCTGTTTTTTCTCCGTTTGGTATCCATTAATCTGCAATAATGTGTGAATTCTTGCTGTTCTTCCGATAACATTGTTTTTATTATATCAGCTGATATCCTAAGCTGGTGTACAAACAGAACCTTTTCGGGTTTCACGTGGGTCAGCTTTTCTGACTCGGTCGGTCATCCGTTAAACAATACGAGAGACAGAGTCACAAAACCCGCAGAACCCAAGAAACCAATGTTTTAGTCGTCATTTACTCAATTGTTAGAAGATGTAACAATAATTTATACAATAAATGATTCATTAGATTGCTGTAAATACAGATTTTATTGACAAATAGTAGTTTCTTACATTTAGCTAGTGTTCAGTACTTGAGCAAGTGCAGTGCTCAGGGTTCGAACCTAAGAAAAATTAGAAACATAACCTATACGGATTGGAGCTACGTAATTCCATCTTACTGTATGATTTAATAAACGATAAGTAGAACAGAGCTGGAAAAACCGCTAGAACAGAAAAACCAACGAGTCGACAAATTCGCTTGGTATTCTAACCTGACTTCTGAATTGTTTCGAATCTCTGCTGATCTCTGTGGAAGCTCACAAATTAATATTTTTGTTTTTTTAAATCCAATATTGATATTTTTCAGATATGAAAGAGAAACGCCAGTGTAGTGATAGCTAGACCCTCTTAAGGTAGTCTATGTAGCTTTATTTATTCTTGACAGTACTTGTACAGAATGTGTTAAGCAATTCAAACAACACTGATGCAAAAGATTTAAAAATTATTTTAGGATGATCGTAATCCTGCGGATGCGAAGTTATTTAAGCGGAAGTAAATATGTTATATTCCAGAGTACGAAATAATTATAGCAAATGATCTCTGTTACAGTAGCTATTAAGTAATTATAGTAAATGTTACAAACTGCATGGTTTAAGTAAAGACACACGTTTAGTTTTCCACAACCAAGTGTAGATTACAAATAATATTGATCATACTGTAGAAGGTTAACTGTAGACGCATTTCGCAGCCCACCTTAATTTGTTTGCGGTTTGAACAAATTTATGTAAAAAGAGCCTTAATTAGTTGTAATTATGTTCTGATACCTGTTTTAACGAGCTCCTAAAAGAATAAAATGCAACAATAAAATAATATCAAGATTACAAGGGCAGTAAAATTTTTAATGTATCCAACTTAGCCCTCGACTATCTCGCGAATAAAATCGTTGATATATATAAAATGCTTCGCCTGGATATAAAAGAGAATGCTCAAAGGAAATGAAAGGCAAAGAAATATCTGCGCAAAAAGTGGAAGGGAAAAGGGAGAAAAAAGTAAAATACATTAAAGTTGGGGGAGATATCTCCAAGGGGTTGAGATGTCAACTTCAGACGCTGTGCGAGCGATAAAATGCAGGGGAGGCTGATGGAACCTGACAAGACATTTTTACCCCTTTTCCGAGCGGTTATCAAGCTCCATGTCCCTCGTAAAGTTTCGATAACGCACCGGCTTCGCATTCCACATGCTCTCTCGGTTTAAAACTACTCTTCGTGTTTTAAATCCCGAATTATCGGAATACTCGAGGCATGTAATCTTAGTAATTTTAATTAACCCACGGTTTCGAAATATTTATATTGCTTGTTGAGGGTCAATTTTATAAACAGGTAGATAGATAACATTCTTTTCATACTGTTGGCGTTTTTGCCCATTTATAAAATTCTGGGGGAGATAAGGTTTTTCTACAAGCAAAACCTTTTGATAGGGCGATATCAATGTACATAAATTTTAATTTCTTCAAGAAATAATGAACGTTAAAGTTTCTTGTATAACCTAGAATGTGACTGAACGTGCTGCAATAATATACGGAACTAGAGAAATCAATATTATCGTTCCGTTACAACCAATTCTATGATCAATCTATCTAAGTACAGGTAATATATTCACAATAATAGAAGTAATAATTATTGTCATACTAAGTTGCAAACAAATCTCGAAGTATAGCTCGCCTTCGATTTACGCCGGTATTCTTGGCAGAATCGACGCAAATGGAACCCTTAACATAATGCAATGGGACATCACAGGGATAGGTTCCGTACATCACAACTATACAAGTACGGAGTATTTAAAACACATAACTATATAAACTTTGTAATTAAAGTAATAAAGTGTTGTAGCTATATAAGTATAAGAATTAAAAATAAATTAATAAAATTTGTATATTAAACATCGTATGTTTGTTTCTACTTCATAACTGCTGATGTCAGGGCCTTATGTTCATGTTTTCGACAGAGGCATAATGCAGAAGCTCTTATTAGTTGCATTTCTTTTCCCAGACAATGGGCCTCTTTATTTTATTGAATGAACACCTTCATTAAGTATACCTACTTACAAAACAATCAATAGTATTGTTTCCTCTATTATTATTCAATCCTTAGTATTTATTATGGTAGCACGAGAAAGCAAAAACAAGCTACTAAATGCTGTCTCATCTCTGAAAAAAGAATTTATGATAATGGCCTTGCTGTTAGTGACCGGCGTAAAACTGAATCAGCATAAATGCAGCCGGCGTAAATTGAAGACTACTCCTAAAATTTTAAATCGCAAACGTTTAAATAAATGGAAGAATAACATATTATATAAATTAGCACATGTGGAAAATTTCACATATTATTGTTGAAGCCTGATTAGACAGTAGTGGACATGTGCATAAACTGACTCTCACTGGATAGAAAACAAAACTGTGAACAATCAACAGAATTATTCAATTGTTATCCCGCACTTACTATTATGTGTAGTAAATTCGTTAATGTCCAGGGGTCTCAGAATGGAATAGATTGAATAAAATATAATAAAACCAATGTCGGTTCCCACAAAATTTAATATATGAACTTAGAAAATTGTGAACGATTTCGGATTACCTATAATCCATCTTCAGACTACAAAAATTACGAAAACCACAAACTTAAGCTTCTAAAAGAAACATATTGAACATATTGGTGGGTGTTATAATTTTTCAATATGTTTCTTTTAGAAGTTTAAGTTTGTGTTTTTTGTAATTTTTGTAGTCTGAAGATGGATTATAGGTAATCCGAAAACGTTAACAATTTTCTAAGTTCATATATTAAATTTTCTGGGAATCGACATTGGTTTTATTTTATTTTATTATGTGTAGTACCACGGGCAAACAAAAACAAGCAACTGAATGCTTTCTCGTCTCTGACAGACGAGGCTGAAATATATAATGACCTTTACCTTGTCCTTGACCTTGCGGTTAATGACCGGCGCTAAAATGAATCGGCTTAAATCAAATCGGCGTAAATTGAGGACTAACATACAACTAAAAATTTTAATACACGAAGGACTTAAAAGCAGTTGAATAAATGGAACGATATATATTAAATTACGTAAATTAAAAGAAATTAAGTAAACTAGCACTTGTAGCAAATATCACGTTATTAGATCCTAACTAAAAATTAGCGAACAAGTACATAAACCGACACTCACTGAAAAGTTATCAAAAATGTCAACGTGTGTAAACTACTCAGCAGTGTTTCTAATTATTGTTCCTCACTTATTATTATTTATAGTAGTGCAGGCAAGTAAGAACAAGCTGTAGAATACTTTCGCTTCTCTAAGAAAATGAGGCTGATATTTAGCAAGATGATCTTGTGATTTAGACCGGCATAAAAGCGAATCGGCGTAAATAGAACCGGCGTAAACTGAGGACTGACTAACTACTGAAAATTTGAAATCTCAGAGAATACTGAAAGCTAGTCTAATAAATGCAAAGGCATCAAAACATAAACTGATTATTTAACACACATTCAATAAGCAACTAACATCTAGAAAATATCGAACATTATTAAGTCTTGTCTAGACAAGTACATAACCAACACTTACTGAAGAGTAAACAAAGCTGTCGAAGTATGTAAAACTTTCAACACCAGTATTTAATTATTATTTAGCACTTAGGATTATTTACAGTAGTGCGGGCAAGTAAAAGTAAGCAAGTGCATGCTGTCTCCTCTTTGAAAAAAGGAGCCTGAATTTTAATATAATGACCTTATAGTTCCTAACCGGCGTAAAAGTAAAGTGGTATAAATGGGACCGGCGTAAATTGGGGACTAACGTAATAGTAACAATGTTATACCACAAAGAAGTTAAAGAGAGTTAAGTAAATGGAAGAATATGACTGACTTTTCAATACACATTTAATAAATATTACATATTTTAAAATATAGTAGCATTTTTTTTAAATACCTTTTAAATCATTCATTTCATCAAAGGTGCAATATCAATTAAATATTACTATTTATGGCAGCTCAGTTGAAAGAGCGATGATTTTCTGGGCAAAACGTCGATTATAACTTGGGTTCGATTCTTCAGCATTACCATGACAGTTAATAAATTTCTTGTGCTGCAACCCACCATACAAAATTTCTCAATCCGGTTGGCAACCGTAAGATCTTAACTCCAAAACTTTTTTTTTTAATTTCTGTCATTAGGATTAAACGTGAAACTTTAGGACCTCCGTATTCCTACCTGAGCGCCGAGGAGAGGCCGATGCCCAGCAGTGGAACGTGAAAGGCTCTTGATTTGTGACTTGACATGTGATGAAAAGGTTTCAAATTAGGAAGGCCCATGAACATTTTTTTATGTCTAAAATTGAACTATTAACAAATTCCAATTTAAAAATCTGTCAAATTAAAATAGCTTATGCACCTGTCAAAATCTGTTTAATCTGGTTGTTGTTGGCCAAAAACGTGTTTATTTTAGTTTTATTTAAAAATGGTTTTTACTTTGCTTCTGTTTACATTAGAAGAAATAAACACAAAGTAAGGCGGGTACGTAACATGGCAGCTACGACATGCATTGTAGCACTCACAGTCAACCCTAGTTGGAAAACTTTTTCATCGCTCCTTATAAGTAATGTAATGTAACATGTTTAGTAAAAATATATGCAGAAAGATTCTTTTTGGAAACATTAGTTGCGCAGCATTGTTTAACTGTTTTAATAGTATCATCAACAGATTTTGATCCAATACTTTTTCCGATAGAGACTGTTTTTCAAAAATTATTTACTTTATGTATTGCACAGTAATGACGATGAACACATCCTACAAGCATTTTATTTTGGTACTGTTTGGTAGAAACTTTAACAAAATGCACTTGCCTTATAACTTATATTTTACCGACTTCTGACTTCTGACTCTACATAATTAATACTCCTAAAACCTTCTTTGCTCTGTTTATAATTTTCTCAAGCAACTGTTGGTAGCAGCATTCCACCCAACATTCCATATCTAATACCTGACTGTATTATGGAATCATAAACCATTTTTAATTATAATAAATTCAAAACTTTATTTAAATATTTCAGCCCGTAGAGAATTGATCTAAGATAATTTTACAAAAAAATGTATGTGAAGATTTAATCTTAGATGAGTATCTACAACACCTAAAAATTTTATTTTGTTAGTATAGTGTATTTGGATTAATTTGTAGTTGCCGTGAAAATAAGGTATTGGTAATTGATTCATTTTTCATGATTTATCGTTAATATCCCTCAATGTGTTCGTGTTGCTTGTAATAGATATTCGCTGTAACAGACTCTAACTGTACTTTATTTTGGACACGTGTAATTTTTACTGATTGTAATACTTTCAGATTCAATATTACTTTCTTTTAAAGTTATCTTTAATAAACTGAAAGGCGTTATAGTTCGAACTGTAGTCCATCTACACATTTTATGGATGTTTGCGTTTACAGATAATTATAGAGGTAGAAAAGTTGGAAGTATTTAATAAATAAAACTCCAAATTATACGATATTAAACGATGACAGTTGAAATAGTATCCTGTTTAACGAGCCAGAAACAAAATAAAGTGCAGTTTTGAAATAGCTTGCAACAGTTGGAATACTCCGGTTATCACTTAGACTTTATTTATAGTACAATTAATTTTTTACTTACCTTCAATTTTCTTCTACTAAATATACTTAAATGTTGTTTTTCCTTTCATCCTCCTTCCTTTCTGTGTATAAAGTTTGTACTGATGTAGTCTACGTTGGGTTCGTTTACTAACAGCAGGTTTCTCTAGACGCCAAAATTAATTTAAGTTTGGATGAGAACAACTTGTAGTTTTCATTAAGTGGACAGTCGATTTTTATGAGCACTGGGTAGTCAGGTTGACCTCTTATTATAGTGCAGCAACACCTCAATGTAAAATTTATACCTGGAGTCTCGTTTAGTGTTATAAAATGCCCCACTACGGTGTACCCAAATATATGCAGGTAAAATGTGTACCTACACAGTTTAGGACAACCAATTTCAAAAAATTGCTAAAATACAGTAGCAACACAAATCACAGTCCTGTACCAGTAGAAGGACACTAAAGAGTCATTATTAATTGGATTACATGTCGCAAGGAGAGATATTAAAAGCGTTACGTAAAATCATAGGATAATAAGGAGTTATTACCTTATGGTAGAAGGCAATATTTTACCATTACTGTATTTCATGACCACACCGTACCTTGACGTCTATAAACTATAGTAAGATGTTCTGTATTTGCACAATGCAAAGGACGCTGAGGAATCATTGTTAGAGGGATTACATATCTTCTGCATAGGG
The DNA here is from genome assembly GCA_014611495.1 of Limonius californicus. Taxonomy (NCBI): domain Eukaryota; kingdom Metazoa; phylum Arthropoda; class Insecta; order Coleoptera; family Elateridae; genus Limonius; species Limonius californicus. The sequence goes on along the minus strand of JABXWE010056856.1, from coordinate 1,206 downwards.
ATTACAAGCGTTAGGTAATATTATAGCCTAATAAGGAGTTATTAGCTTATGGTAAAAGACAATATTTTACCATAACTGTATTTCATGATTATACCTCGACGATTATAAAGTATACTAAGATGCTCCATATTTGCACAATGCAAAGGACGCTGAAGACTCATTGTTAGAAGGATTACATATCTCCCGCGTAGGGATTGGAAGTATTAGATAAAAGCATAGGCTAATAAGGAATTATCAGCTTATGGTAAAAGACAATATTTTACCATAACTGTGTTTCATGACCACACCGTATCTTGACGATTATAAAGTATAGTAGGTAGCTCTGTATTTGAACAATGCAAAGGACGCTGAAGGTTTATTGTTAGAAGGATTACAGATCTCCTACGTAGGTACTGGAAGTGTTAGATAAAAGTGTATACTATACCTTGACGTTTTTAAAGTTTAGTAAGATGTTTTGTATTTGCACAATGCAAAGGACGCTGAAGACTAATTGTTAGAGGGATTACATGTTTGCCGCGTAGGGATTACAAGAGTTAGGTAATATTATAGTCTAATAAGGAGTTATTAGTTTATGCAAAAGACAATATTTTACAATAACTGTATTTCATGACTGCACTATACCTCGACTATTATAAAATTTACTCAGATGCTCGGTATTTGCACAACGACAAGGACGCTGAAGACTCATTGTTAGAAGGATTACAGGTCTCCTACGTAGGGATTGGAAGTATTAGATAAAAGTATAGGCTTATAAGGAATTATTAGCTTGTGGTAAAAAGCATTATTAACTTTATTTCATGACGACACTATACCGTTTTTAAAGTATAGTAAGATGTTCTGTATTTGCACAATGCAAAGGACGCTGAAGACTCATTGTTAGAAGGATTACATGTCTCCTGCGTAGGGATTGGAAGTGTTAGATAAAAGCATGGGTTAATAAGGAATTATTAGCTTAAGGTAAAAGACAATGTTTTACCATAACTGTGTTTCGTGACCACACCGTACCTTGACGATTATAAAGTATAGTAGGTAGCTCTGAATTTGAACAATGCAAAGGACGCTGAAGGCTCATTGTTAGAAGGATTACAGGTCTCCTACGTAGGGATTGGAAGTGTTAGATAAAAGCATGGGTTAATAAGGAATTATTAGCTTAAGGTAAAAGACAATATTTTACCATAACTGTGTTTCGTGACCACACCGTACCTT
>JABXWE010056852.1:0-15702 GCA_014611495.1 Limonius californicus | reverse complement strand
AGATGCAGACAACTCATGAATTGTTACCGGGTGATAATAACAGGCGCGTGTTGTATTGCCAATGGTTCACTCAACATTTATTGAATAACAATGACGATCGCCTGATCAGTTTACGTTGTGAACCAGAATCTCCGCCGAGATCACCAGATTTGACTATTCTTGATTACTTTGTTTTTCCGCATTTGAAAAACACAATTTTTAAAATTCCAGTTCACACACTTCTTGAGTTGCGCAACCGAATAGTTGAAGAATGTGCCAATATCACACCCGTTATGCTCCAAAACGCATTTGATAACATGAAAAGGCGTGTAAATTTATGCTTGGATGAAAACGGTGGACATTTTGAACATTTATTGTAATATGTACTTGAAAATAAACCCTCGATCCCCTCAATTTAAAAGCAGTTTCAAAGTGCGACATACGTTCTGACCACTGACCTATACGAGCCCAGTCGCATATGAATTGGACCAAAAGAAATATGCAACACAATTTTATTTTTATGAATTAAAATTTATTTAACTATTACAACTTCAACAGAGACAATTAAGCTTATTTGATAATATGTGGTTTTACCAATTAATCAACTATATCTAATACTTATATTAACTATACTAATTATATAATAAACAAAAAGGAGAAATTATGTCTGGCGCATAATAATTGGACCATAACTCGATCACAATTATAAATATTTATTTATCCAGCAAAATACCATACATAATTTCTTCTTTCAAATATATTATCAAGTGTGCATTAAAGAAACAAATTATAGCATTAGTTAAGTGTTTTAATTTAGTTACTTGTCAAAACGGTTCGTGGAAAGTCGTTATCTTGCGATATGCGAAATTCTATTGTTGCTGCCCATGAAAATGGACTTTCTGGGCATAGAATTGCAAAAAATTTAAGTATTCCTCAAGGAACAGTAAGAAATATAATTTCATAATTTAAAGAAAACGGAAATATTCAAACAAAAGTTAAAACTGGCCGTGCTTCAAAGATTACCAAAAGAGATGGGCGTGCTCTCCGGACACTCATTAAACAAGATTGCCGCGCTTCCTCGCGAGAATTGGCTGTAAAATGGGCAGATTCGATTGGTAGACCTATTTCAAAGGACACTTGTTTGAGGAGGATGAAAAAAATGGGATATGTAAAAAACATCCAAACTTATTATTTCACTTTAGGCGAAGGAAAAACCGCTTCTCACACAAAAACAAAAACGAAACCGATTTTTATGGGCAAAGGAGCGCCAAAACTGGGTTCAACGTCAATGGGATTCAATAATCTAGAGTGACGAATCTAAGTTTGAGGTGTGTGTTGGCGATACACGAAGTCGAGTTATTCGAATGCCAGGGGAAGAATATCATAGAGATTGCCTCAAAAGAAAGGTTAAATTTCCAGGATCTGTGATGGTGTGGGCATGCATGTCCTCACAAGGAGTTGGACGTCTTCTTTTCATTAACGGTACTGTGAATGCTGCGAAGTACAAGATAATTTTGCAAGAAGAATTGTTGCCTTTCATTAATGAAATTCAACTACCAGAAGCGGAATTTATATTTCAACAGGATGGCGCAGCCTGCCATACGGTTAAATCCGTAACATCATGGTTGCAGGAAATGAATATTCCTGTTTTAAAATGGGCTTCAAGTAGCCCTGATCTATCCCCTATCGAGACTCTTTGGCATCAAATGAAAAAAGCACTTCGAACCACACCAGTTCGCACCATTCCTGAATTAAAGAATAAAATTCAGGAAATTTGGAATAATTTTCAACCAGAGTACTGCAAAACATTAGTAAGCACCATGTCAAAGAGAATTGATGCTGTTTTAAAACGAAAAGGTGACTGCACACATTGGTAACTGTAACTAAATGGTCGAAAATGTTTGGTCCAATTATTATGCGCCAGACGTAACTTCTCCTTTTTGTTTATTAAATAATTATTATAGTTAATATAAGTATTAGATATAGTTGATTAATTGGTAAAACCACATATTATCAAATAAGCTTAATTGTCTCTGTTGAAGTTGTAATAATTAAATAAATTTTAATTCATAAAAATAAAATTATGTTGCATATTTCTTTTGGTCCAATTCATATGCGACTGGGCTCGTATACTACGTAGACTGAGCATCTATACGGGCGTGGCCTTCAAAAACGGGACCAAAAAAGCGGCCATGTTGCTCGTCTGTAAGTTAGTAACATTTGATGTTACGAAGATTGCATTACTGTAATGTTGGTATTACAATTTTCCAAGCCAAGCACAAATCTAACCTTAACTGGCTAAACTGTCAAAACTTAACTGCCGTTTTTGTCAAGTCAAGCCACCATTGTAAGTACTTTCAATAAATTACAGTTACGCAAAACTAACACTATAAAAAACAACAAATATAACACTATAAAAAACAATAATCTTTAGTATAGATGAGATCACAAACCGTAGTCAGTATTGTAGGTTAGGTTGCGCATAATGTAATTCACCTGATTTTCGCAGTAGCGCCAACTAAAGCTCTGCCAACGTAGCTTAGTTAAAACAATAAAATTACTAGGCAAAAGACGAGCAATGTGGCGGATTCTGGTCCAATGGTCTAGCGCTGCATGCTCAGTCTACGTAGTATATACCTAAGTCAGTGGTTCTGACATACAAAGCTACCCTTTATCTAAAATTTTTTTGTACATATGGTACATATTCAAACATCCCCATTTTCAGGGCATAAGAACTGCAAGAAGATTAAGGTTTTAAGTATACATTTACCCATTTTGGCAATACAAATTACAATAACCGCCCTTGCTATTTTCGATATTGGGAATTTCCAAGTAAATCTCATAAGTCATAACCGTAGGCTTGTCTAAAGTCTTGACAAAACTTGTAGGTTCCTCAGTATAAATAGAAGTAGGGGACAAGTCCAGATACAATTCTTGTGCTAGTCTGTTTCAAGTTAAAATTTGAAATACTGTTCAAAATTGAAAGATTGTATATTAGGTACTTGGTTTTCAGAAACGCTTCTCTCAAATAATGGACATAAAAAGTGATAGAAGTCAACCCTTTTTGTTAGCTACAATTCCTAATCCTAAATTTATGTTACGTTGGCTAGGAATCACTCCATTTAAAGATGATTTTTGCAGCGAAAAACTTAGAAAGTATGCGGAAGCAATACAAGGTAGTATAAATAATTCAAGAAATGGAACCAGAAACTCCCAAACTTAAAAGATCTTCAGAAGATTTTTTTTTATTTCGTAGCAGTTGAACCAGAAAAAAGTTCAGTAAATTCTGAATGCACTAAATATTTACAAGACCAAGACACATACCTATTATTCAAGTTTAAGTAGATATATATCAAGCTCTGTAACCACAAGCAGTTATGGCTGCTTAAAATAAGCTTTCTAAATCCTTTTCTTGGGATGGATTAGTTCCCATTTTTATTTTACACTTTTCTGTTGGTCCTGGCATTTTCAGATATTTTCAACTATTCCTTTCTTTTCAAGCATTTTTCTTTCTAGTTCTTTACTCCAAGGTTAACTAAGTCTTCTTCTACATTCTCCAGCCATCTCGTTCTGGGTCTTCGTCTTTTCTTGCTCTCTGTAGGCTTCCATTCTGTTACTGTTCTTATCGCTCTTTTTTTATCCGCTCTCATTACACGACCTAGCCATTTTATCCTTTGCGATTTAATGTATGTAGCGATATCTTCGCCTTTCATTTGATTCACTAGTTCAAAATTCATTCTCGGTCTGTATTCATTTTGGTCATTCTTTATTGGTCCCAATACTCTTCGTAATATCTTCCTCTCAAATATTCAGAGATCTTCTTCTTCTTTATTCGTTAGCATCCATGTTTCTGTTGCATACACTACTGCCGGTCTAATTATTGTTTTATATATCTGTAGCTTTGGATTATTGCTTAAGTGTTTAGTGCTTAACAAATTTTTATTTGCGTAATACGCTTTATACCCCACTTGTATTTTAGGTTTCGTTTTTTCACTACCGCTGTTATTTTTATTGTAAATTGTTGTACCTAAGTATTTAAATGTTTGAACAGCTTCGAAATTATAGCTTTTAATCTTCAATGTTTCTTCATTCACATTCACACTGTTACTGTACTTTAAATATTTTGTTTTCTGTTCCACTGATTTTTAAACCTATTTTTGCTGTTTCTTCTTCTAATCTTACTAAAGCTCCTTCTATCCCTTTTTTTGTTCTACTTATGATCGACACATCATCTGCATAAGCAACAATCTGTACGTTTTTATTATTTATTGTTCCGTTTACATCTGCTTTTCTGACTGCGCTTTTTAGGACTAGGTTGAATAATATTGCTGATAACATGTTTCCTTGTCTGACCCCTTCCTCCACCTTGAAACTGTCAGTGGTTTCGTTTCTCAGTTTTACTGCTGCCGTTGTGCCTTTTAGAGTCATTTCAACTAGATTTACTAATTTTTTTGGTATCCCTCTGCATAACATTTCTTCTCTTATGCTAGCCCTTGTCACCTTATCAAAAGCTTGCTTAAAGTCAATGAACAAGATATGAAGTGTTATATTATATTCATTTGCTTTTTCTAATATTTGATTTATTATATGGATGGCATCTGTTGTTGACCTTCCAAGCCTGAACCCTTGTTGATAATCTCCTATTATTTTCTCCGAATATTCTTGTAATCTATTTTTGATTATTTTCGACAGTACTTTGTACGTTACATTCAGTAACATTATTCCTCTGTAGTTTGCACAGTCTTTGATATCTCCCTTCTTATAAATTGTAAATATTAACCCTTTTCTCCATTCTTCTGGCATACTCTCCTCTTTCCATATCGTGAATTTTTTTATGTAGTATCTCGCCTCCATATTTAAGATGTTCTATTATAATGTCGGCACATCCTGGTGCTTTATTATTTTTTATCTTCATTATCACTTCTTTTGTTTCTTCTAGATCTGGTTCATGAATTGTTGTTTGACTTATGTTTATATCTACTGGAGGTATTATATTTCTTTGATTTTCATTCCTGAATAGTTGTTTATAGTAGTTTTTCCATATATTTTGAATTTCTTTAGCTTCATATCTTGTCTTTCTTTCTGGGTCTTTAACACCTCTTGCATTGATGTCAAAATTTTTCTTTTCTCGTTTTATTTGTTGGTAAAATTGTATCGTGTTTTTATTTTTGTATTCTGTTTGGATGTTTTCTAGTTTATTGTCATACCATGTTCTTTTCTTTTGTTTGCAGATGTTTCTTGCTGCAGTGTTTGCCTCTTTATATGCTTCTTTGTCCTCTTCTTTCTTTGATTGTAACCATTTCCTCCATTTTTTGTTCTTTATCTCAGTAGCTTCCTTGCATGTTTCATCATACCATTCGTTATTTTTTCCCTTATTCTCTCTTCCCACACATATTTCTGCGGTTGTTAGTATGTTCTTTTTTATTCTATTCCATTGGTCATCGATTCCATTTGAAGTCTCGCCGTTATTTTGCAGATTTTGAAATTTATGTATTATTCCTTCTTCTAATCTTTTTTGCATCTTTAGATCTTTCATTTTCGCTGTGTTCCACTTACTCTTCTTACTGGACTGGGCGTTATCTCTTTCTATACTTTTTGCCTCTTTAATGCTTGCTATTAGTAAAAAGTGGTCTGTAGCCGCGTTAGCGCCCCAATATGATCTTACATCTTCTACGTTCTTGATTCTATCTTTCCTTATTCGTATGTGAACAATTTGACTTTTTGATATTAGGTTTGGGTGGTTCCATGTTATTTTGTGCCTGTCTGGATGTAGAAATTTTGTACTAACCATAAATAGGTTCATTACAGCTGCTAAATTACATATTCTATTTCCATCATCATTGGTTTCGTTATGGTATTGTATTCTTTCCTGCTACTAATGTTATATGATCTTCCTTTCCTATTTGTGCATTTATGTCCCCCATTATTATCAGCATATCGTGTTTTGTTGTTTTTTCACGCTCGTTTTGTAAGTCTTCATAAAATTTCTCTTTATCGTCATTTTCCGCAGTTTCAGTTGGTGCGTATACGCAAAGGAAAGTGGTATTAGTTATTTCTCCCTCCATTCTAAGTTTTTATAGTCTGTCATTTATCGCTTCAAATTTGATTATGTTGTTCTTCTCCTTTTGAGCTACAATGAAACCTGTACCATTTCTACCTTGTTTCTTTCCTCCGCTCCAGAACATGGTATAGTTATTTTTATTAATTTCGCCTTTTCCAGCCCATCTTAGTTTTTGTAATGCGATAATATCAATCTTATATTTTTTCATTATTTCTGTAATTTCAATCATTTTTCCAGCCTGTAGTAATGTCTTAATATTCCACGTTGCTATTCTAGTTTTTGTCTTTTATTTTATTTTTTTTTTTGTTATTTATGTTTGATATAACTATTTTCAATTCATTATCCTTTTTCGTAGCCATTTCTTTTTGACCATACTTTTTGCTTTCTATTGTCATCATTTTTGTTTCCATCCGGCTTTCATTTCCTACTAATTTTTTGAATCGTGTTTCTTTCTTGTTGTTCTCGTTATATTTCATTTAGTAATTCTTCTTCCCTAGCTACTTGATTCTCGTTTATATTTGTATTTTTATTCAACCGCTCATCTTTCTTCTTTGTTTCATTTCCATAGGGTGCTAACATCGTCTGTGTCCAGGGAGTACTGCTCCTTTTGGGGAATTTTCTCCTTCATCTGTAGACTTCCCTCTTTTTCTTTTTCCGCATAATTTCAGTCACTTCCTCTACCTCCCCTTGCTCTTCAATCTCTTCGGCCCTCCATTGTTCTCCATTTATTATTAGCTTGTCTCTTATTATGATAGCTTTCATTCCCTTTCTCCTGGCCTCGATCTTATGCGGTATTAATATTTCTGGATTTCCCTAGTCTTTTTATCTAGGTCCTCACTTACTGCGATCTTAGTTCCTTTTAAACCTGATAATTTCTTTAATATTTCTATTTTCTTAAATCTTGTTGTAAGACCCACTTTGATTGGTCTGTTTGTCTTTCCTGTTTGTATCCCCATTCTATTTATAAAGTCAATTTCTTGTTCTTTAATGTTGACTTCAATTCTTCCTATTTCATCCTTCATGACTTTTTCCTTTAGTTTAAGTAGATACCACTTAATAAAAGACATTTTTCTAAAATTTAACTGCATTACGCCTTCTTCAGCACCCATGGAAAGACTTTTTAGCATGGGGGGGGGACAAATTCTGACTCCCCGCAGAAATAAATTAAGGGATCAACTTTTTTAAACAATGTTAATTTTAAAAGGCAATAAGATGTGATAAATATACGTTGCATAACTGTTTTTAAACATATGATACATTAGTATTAGTTTTATATTAATTTAAGGTTAATTCATTATACAAATGTAAATGTAACAAGATAATCCCAATAAAATGTTCTCTAGTAATTATTTTGTGTCATATTACTATTATCGATTTGTTAACAACTCTAAATTTCGTTAGAGTTTCTTTAAAAATAATATTATCATGGTTTATGCGTCCTTCCATTTCTGGAAGTGTAATTTTTTAAAGTAGGTATCTAGTTTGTGTCTGAGAAGGATCTACATACATTTTAAAGTATCTTGTATATGTATCTAGATACATTTTTTTTAAGTACCTGTATCTGGATCTAGATACAAATAAGTATCTTACCCAACACTGTTCACAGTGGAGGGATAAAATGGAGTGAGAGGGTATAGATAAACAAATAAAGGAAGTTACAGCACTGATAAATCACATTTCTCGAAATGTAACAAAGCAAGAAGCTCTTGAATGGACCTTCGAACAAGAAGAAAGGGAATCCATAAACGATATGGATATGGATATTTTGGAACATGTTCAGAATGAATTAAGCTCCGACGAAGAAGTGGACATTATACCACAATGTGTAAAGCACATAGAGGTAGTCAGAAGTTTCGAAACGTGTTTGAAGTGGGTTCAGGAAAATGCTGAATCGGAACACGACATTCTAATTCTATCCGAAATGAAAAGACGAGCTCAAAAGGCAGAAGAAGCAAACATTAAACACAGCAAAATCACTGAATTTTTTACAGCTTTCAGATTTACTTTTTCAATCAATTTTCAGCGCTACGGGCCTAGAGGCCCTTGACTTTTTCAACTATTTTCCTCCATTTCATCCTTTCCAGTGCTGTTAATTCCCAGTTAGTAACTTCTAGTTTTTCTAAATCTTGCTCTACTTCTTCTTTCCAATTAAGTCTGGGTCTACCTCGTTTATTCCTTCCTTCTGGCTCACTTTTATATACTTCTTTCACTGTTCTTGTGTTTGGTAGTCTGGTTAGATGTCCAATCCATCTTATTCTGTTTTGTTTAATTACTTGCGTTACTGTCGTGTCATTATAGAGCTCCTGTAATTCATTGTTAGTTCGTCTTCTCCATTGGTCATTTTCTCTTATTCCTCCGTACATTAACCTTATTATCTTCCTTTCCAATGCTTCTATTTTATTTTCTTCTTGTTATGTCATAACCCAACACTCACTCGCGTATAGAACTACTGGTCTTATAATTGTTTTACACAGCTTTAGTTTGGCTGGCTTGGAAAGGACTTTCGATTTTAGTAAATTACTGTAAACACCCACGCACCTGCACCCTATTGATAGTCTCCTATTTATTTCACTATTAATTTTCCCGTCTGACGTTATCTCTGTTCCTAAGTATATTACACTTTCCACTGGTTTAATTTTAACAACTTTATCTTTCTTGCTTATAAGTAGGTAACGGTTCATTTTCCTGCGTTCCGCTCGTTATTATATATTGGGATTTTTACTCATTCATTTCCATTCCTACTTCTTCTGCATTTTTTAACAATGCCTTCGTCATTTCTTGTAGTGTATGTTTTGTTCTAGTCAGGATCAATACGTCGTCAGCGAAGACTAGACATTGATGTGCGCCTTTAACAATATTACCGTTTCTGTTGATGTTACTTTTCCTTATTATGCGTTCCAGTACTAGATTAAATAGCGTGCTTGACAGCGGGTCCCCTTGCTTCAATCCTCTATTTGTTGGGAACTTTCTTGTTTCCTTGCTGTCTAATCTTACTTTGCTGCAGGATTCCTTTAATTTCATCTTTACTAATCGTTGCAGTTTATTAAGACAATTTAATTGTTTTAGGGTTCTTACTATTTCTTTTTAAATCGGGAACAAATAAACCAGGAACAAACAAATTAGAGGGAAGAGATAGACTGTAGAGGAAGCAATCCACAAAAATAAAAATTGGAAAGGCATGTGGAGAAGACGGTGTAGCACCGGAGATGTTAAAGGACTTGGGCCAAAAAGGAATAGACTGGTTTTGGGATATTTGCAGTCAAGCATGCGAAGAGAAGAAAATACCGAGAGATTGGGAAAATAACCTTATAATACCAATTCATAAGAAAGGAATACAGACGCAGTGCGAAAACTACAGGCCAATATGCTTGGCCCAAACTAGTTACAAAATTTACACAAAAATACTAGAAAAGAGGTTAAGAAGCCAAATCGAGCTAAAAATGGGAGAACAGGCAGCATTCACACCAAATAGACAAACAAACGACAATATATATACTATTAGAAGCACAATACAAAGGAAAATCGTAGAAGGGGAAGAATTGTATCTTAAAGACTGCGTTTGATACAGTAGTGGAAAACGCCGAGAGAATTGAAAGTAGATAAAGAACCGATAAGTGCAATAAGAAGTACATATGAAACAGTCAGAGTAAAAGTACAATTAGCAGGGCAAAGATCGGCAGAGTTTGAAATGAATAAGGGAATTAAGCAAGGCGATAGCCTAAGCCCCTTGCTATTTATAACTATAATGAACAAGATAACCAAACAAATAAAAGAAAAATACAATCAATTGGAAACAGTAATTGGACACAGGAACCTAGAAGCATAAGCTAAGTAACCTCCTATAATCAGACGACATAGTATTATTATCAAACACCAGAAGCAAAATGCAAAACTAGTAAACGCATGGAGTGAAGAAATAGAAAACAGGAAAATGGAAGTGAACATAAACAAAACAAAAACTATGATTGTGAATGAAAAACATAAAGGAGAGCAAAACAATAAAGACATAAAATGTAAAACCAAGAAATTGGAAAGAGTATCGACTTATGAATTCCTAGGAAGTATGATATCGGAGGACGGTAAAATGGAGGCAGAATTAGTAAATAGAGCTAACAAGTCGACAAGAATCTACTATACCATCAACAAAACAATACTAGGACACAAAGACATAGACTTAGAGGTGAAAAAGAAAATACATAATATAATAACATTACCAACACTAACATACGCCTGCGAGAGCTGGACAATTAGGAAGAAGGACGAGTCTAAAATTAATGCTATGGAAATGAAACACCTCAGGAAAATGGCAAGAAAAACTAAGTGGGACAGAATAAAAAATGAAGACATAAGAGAGATAACTAAACAGGAACCAATAATGGAGATAATAAAACTGAAGCAAATAAACTGGTATGCACACACAGTAAGAATGGAACCCAACAGAATAACAAGGAGAATAATGGAAGTGGGAAAACCAATCAAAAAAAACAAAGAGGCAGACCCAGAAGAAAATGGATGGAACAAATCAAAGAAATAGGGACAGAAAGGGAAGTGACAATGGAGGAATTGAAAATAATAGCGAGGGACAGAAAAAGATGGAAAAAATAGGTACAGGACTAGAAACCGCCATCGGACGCCCGAAAGAGCACTAAGGATTAGAGAAGAAGAAGAAGAAGAAGACTATTTCTTTCCTTTTTATCGTATCATACGCTTGGCTAAAGTCGATAAAGAATGCGTATATCTTTTTATTTTTTCTCCACCAATTTTCTTGTATTTGCTTTATGGTAAAGATGTTATTGATTGTTGATCTACTAGCGCGGAAGCCACATTAGTATTCTCCTAACAGTGTATTAGTTGCGTTTTTTAACTTCTAGTCTATTACTTTTGCTAGTACCGTATATACCACGCTTTGCAAGCTTATAGGTCTGTAGTTTACGCATCTTTCTTTCTCGCCTATTTTGTAAATAGGGATTATAGCTCATTCCTTCCATACCTCGGGCATTTCTTCTTTTTCCCAGATCTTAATTATTAATTTATGAACTTTTTCAATTAAAGTTGATCCCCCGTATTTCAAAAATGCGTTATATATGTTGTCACTACCCGCTGCTTTATTGCTTTTCAGGTCTAGTATTATTTGCTGAGTGTCCTCTTGTGTGGATGCTATCTCCCTGTTCTCTTCTCTTGCATCTCCTTCTTCATTCTCCCATTTTTCAATGTCTTTGAACATTTGTTCATAGTAATCGGCCCATAGTTCTTTGATTTCTTGCTTATTTCCTGTTTTCTTTCCTTCTTTTTCCATAAATATTTGCATATAATAATATTTTCCTTGTTTTTACGTAAAACCATCTTAGTTTGTTTTGTTTAAAGTTATCTTCTATAGCTTCCAACTGATTATTCTGGTGCTGTCTTTTTTTTGTTCTAATTACATTTTTTGCCGCTTTTCTTCTCTGTTGATATTTTACTTTATTCTCTTCACTATTTAATCCTAGATATTCTAATTTAGCTTTTCTTCTTTCTTATATAATTCCCTTGCACTCTTCATCGAACCATTCGTTTATGTCTTTCTTCTTGTTGCTTAATACTTCACCTGCCTTTTCTTTCATTATTTTGCTTATTATTTCCCATTATTCATTAATATCCGTTCCATCTCCCTTTGATTCTAGTCCTCTTTGTATCTTGTTCATATATTTGCTTCTCGTTCTTTCCTCTTTTAGGGACTCTAAGTTTAGCCTATTCTTTCCTTTCCACTTTATCTTAACTTGAGTTATTTCTTTCTTTAATGTGATCTTAACCATTATATGATCACTATATTAATATTATATATTATATTAATCCGCTCCTCTTTGACTTTTTACGTCTGTGATTTTGTTTATATGTTTTGATTCAGTGAGTACATGATCCGATTTGATTAATAGTTTGCCCGTTTGGGCTAATCCGGGTCCCTTTATGGATATCTTGTGTTGATGAAGTAGCCTACCCCTTGCAAATAGTATTTAATTTAGCTTTAAAATCAAACACATTTCCATGCGTGTGGAAGACGTCGAGAGTCAATCCACTTCATAAATCGGGTGATAAACATAGAATATCGAATTATAGGCCTATATCTGTACTTTCCGCTCCGGGTAAGGTTTTTGAACAACTCCTTTATACAAAATTGTATAATCATGTCAAGTCAGAAATTTGTTTCGAGCAACACGGACTTATGAAAGGGAAGTCGGTGCAAACTAATTTAACTCTATTTGTCGACTACAAAGTGATTTTTTTAAAAGTCAATTATAGCAAGCCTAGAAAAAAAGCTATTCCGTCTGCAGTCAGCTGTAATGAGCTTTGAATGACATTTACCTGTATGTCAAACTGTGTGACAGTTCAGGTAGTTAAAAATTTTGGCCCAACAAAATGTGAAAATGAACAAGTATTTAGTTGCAACTGATTTGTAATTTATTAAGGTAAGTAAATTACAGGTTTTTCGTCAAGATTTCTTTCACAGCAAGTGTTCGAAATGTCCACCCCCTTGCTCTATACACAATCTTGCTCGTTTTTGTAAACTTCGAGACACATTTTCGAGCAAGTGCTGTGAGTTATTTATTTCATTGCATTTATGAATTATTCTTGCTGTAAGCTCATCTAAATTTCGTATTGGTGTCTGATAAATTGAATATTTCACATAGGGCCAGACAAAAAAAACGTTGTTAAATCACAGGACCTGGGTGAATAAGCAACTGGAGTGTTCCGACTGATTACTCTATTGCCTAAGAATTCCTGAATAAAATTCAAGTTCTCCAGAGTACAATGAACAGGCGAGCCATCCTGCTGGAAGTACCCTTCCCGCAGCTCTTGGTCATCTAACTGATTAATAGAAGGTTCCAAAATCTCTTCGCGATACCTTAATGCATTGATTGTCCCTTGAAAGAAAATTGGTCCTACAAGTCGTCGTCGGCTAAGACCAATCCACACGCCAAGCTTTTCCGCATTAAGTGGTGTTTCTCTAAACGCATATGGATTCTCCGCAGACCAAATTCTCATATTTTGGGAGTTCACATATCCAGATAAATGAAACCATGCTTCGTCCGAAAAAAACACGTTGTTCAAGTCGTTGTCTTCAGGAAATGCGTTTAAAATCATTGACAATATCGTTCTCTTAGAGGCATGTCTGCTGGTAGAATCTGATGAACTGAAGTTACTTTATATGGGAATAACTTTAAATCTGCTTTAAGAGTATTCCTCGTGGTTGTGTAACACAAGTCAATGCCCTGTGAAAGACGTCGAAGTGAAGTTGAGGGAGCTTCAGCCATTATTTGTCTAACATTTTCCAGGACGTCTGGTGTGCGTTCTGTAGGTCTACCGCTACCATTTCTGCGTGTAACACCACCTGTTTCCTCGAATAATTCCACAGTGTGCCTTAGAGCGTGTATGATCTAAGCTTAGAGCATCGTAAAATCGAATGTATTCAACAATTCCAAAATAGTCTGTAAAATCGTTGAAGCATTCCTGGATCGAATACCGCCACTCACCATTTATGATGATTCCAGTTCGGTAATAAGCTTTTACCATAAATATCTTATGCTGCACTGTGAAATTCATTTTTGAATAAATAATTGAAGCTTCTTTATTTAATTATTGGCAGCTATGCTGTTACAATTTTCATATTGTCAGATTCTAAAGCTTAATATAGATGGGACAATCCCTAGGCTACTGCAATTGACTTTTTAAAAAATCACTTTGTACGTATCTAACGCCTTCGAAGAAAACGATCAAGTGGATGTAGTGTACACGGATTTCTCGAAGGCGTTTGATAGAGTGGACCACGATATATTGTTAAAAAAAACTACGAACATTTAATCTTTCACTTTCACTACTTGAATTGTTTCGATCTTATTTGCAAGAGAGGGCGCAGTACGTCACCACGGGGACTAATTATTCAAGGTTGCAACTTGGGACCTCTTCTTTTTCTAATTTTTATTAATGACATATCCAATTGTATAAAGAACTGTAAATTTTTAATGTTTGCGGACGACTTGAAGCTGTTCCATCCAACTCTCTGCTGATACAACACGACATTAATTCTGTTATAACATGGAGCGAAGAGAACAAACTGTATTTCAATGCAGACAAATGCAAAGTGATGACATACAATCTTAGCAGGAACGTGGTTGGCCGAAATTACATTATGAATACTGTTGTCTTAGAGAGGGTGGAGACAGTAAAAGACTTAGGTGTGCATTTTACAACTAACTTAAAATTCAATGAACATATATTAATCACTGTTAATAACTCAATGCGATCTCTTGAATTCTTAATGAGAACATGTCAAAATTTTAGCAATCTTTCGGCTACTAAAACATTGTACAATACATTAGTAAGATCGAAACTGGAATTTCGTACGTGGTATGGCAGTTTATGCAAATGCACTGGAAACAGTGCAAAACAAATTCCTTAAGTTCCTATACTATAAAAAGTATCACAGATACCCCGGTTTCGAATCTTATGCGGGATTACGACGTGAACTAGAAATCACAAAACTTTCGCAAAGACGTATGATATTTAATTTAACATTCTTATACAAAATATTACGTAATTTCATTGACTGCCCTGACCTTTTGTCATTAATATCTTTCTGTATACCAGCTTACAGATCTCGTAAGAAAAATATTTTTTATATACAACGTTGTCGTACTCAAGCGAAGGAAAATTCAACTATCACAAGAATATGTTCATTGTTTAACTATTTAGATAGGATGAATAACTTTCAAATCGATATATTTACTCTTACAGTAGCACAATATAATGCGTATATTCAAAAAATTGTACGCTGAGTAAATTTTGTGTTTCATCTGTGTATGAGTGGGTACAATTAGTTGTTATTATTGTTATTTATGTTACTGTTTTTTTTCTTTTTTCAACTCTATTAATATCATACATTTTTTCTTTATTTTGCTGGTATTTTGCATGTTATCGTTGTTAGTGAATGTCGAGCAATGTAATTAGGATTCGCGCCTGTTTTGTTCATAATAAATAAATAAATAAATAAATCTTTATGTTGAAGGTATGTGGCTTTTACTCGTAAGTTCCGTTCAGCAGCAAAGTTTAAGAGTCAAGAGATTTTTACATATAATCTATTCAGGATTGATTTGCCACTTAGTAGGCTGTGGAAATCTGGGGTATCATTGAAATTTGTCAATTAATTAAGTTGGGTTATGCTAGTTTTTTCTTGATGGAGGTTATGTTTTTTTGAAAGCAGGCAATGTTGCCAGTGGAGCTCGTTTGTTCATTTAACGTCCGCCTATTGCTGCTCAATATTGGTTTATAATACTTAGATATACAGTCATGCGCAAAAAAAACCGGCCAACTCTTGAAGCAATTTTGGTTTAATTTTAGTTAAGTAACTATGACTTTTTAGAAATCTTTATAGCCATGGATACCGATTTATTTAAACAACTGTCATTAATTGATGCTACACGTCAAAGTTAGATGTGTTGTTGAAATTATCACAAAAAGAAAAAATGCCTCATTTAAGTGAAGTAGAAACAGCCAGAATTTGTACCAGGATTGAAGAAGGGTGGTCTAGGAGACGTTTAGGCGAAGAATTTGGAGTAGGAAAGAGTACGATAAGCGGGATATACAGAAAGTGGGTACATGAAGGAACACTGATAAGAAGTAGAGGTTCA
>JABXWE010056850.1:0-14319 GCA_014611495.1 Limonius californicus | reverse complement strand
ATGTATGTGCTTATTTGCATTGTTTTATGTTGTATAAATGTGTATTGGCATAAGAGGCAGCCTTACGACGTTTTACCTCTAGCTTTATAGATGTATTTGATTATTTATTTATAAAATACTTGAAATGTCATCGACGATTTATGAATTTGCTAGAAATTTGGATTTTTAATGTTTAGAACTAGTATTTGTTGATGTGTTATGTTACTATTGGTGATGTAGTTGCCTTTTGTCATGTTTTCGTTAACAACATTACTGTATTTGTTTAAATATTTATGCCTTCAGCAAATTTTCTACATTTTTGATGATGCTTCTGCATATTTTGGATTTTTATAGTATTCAAAAGGGAAATTTGATGTGTGAAACAGTTGTAGTATGAGTCAGGGCATCTTTTAGTGTATAATTTGTGTGTAACAACATTGTATTTATTTATTTATTTAGATTTGTTTGGTCTGTGACCTTGAGATTTTCTAATTTGCCTAAATTCTTGTTATTTGTGTGTGTGTACTTGATTAAAATGAATTTTATATGATACTAGGGTGTGTGTAGATTAAGTTTGTGTATTTGTATGTTTGTTTATTGTTAATATGGGTTTTTTGTTATTAGTTTTTAAGTTTGTTTATATTATTGTTGGTTAGGGTTTATTTGTTATATACCATGTGAGATATCAAATTGTGGCATTTTTATGTAGATTTCAAATCTAATTTTAGTTTTTTCATAACATGGTGTATAAGAAAATTATTTGAATTAATTAAAATTTCATGTAGTTTTGGTCCAATTTGATACTCGCCTCCTATTGGCTGAAATTCTGAGGTGACAAGCATCATAGATATGATTTTGTTTTAATATGCAAAATTTTGCATTGTTTCCATGGAAACGTGCGTTTTTTGTTGCGAGGCTATATAAAGGGAATTTTGTAAAATGAGCGTCACTTTACCCTTGTGACTTCTTTAAACCACTTCTTAAAACGACTTCTTACTTATTAACTTGCCCCTCAAACTTCGTCACTTCACTTGATAATTTTGATTGCTAATTGAACCTGTTACTTGCCATTTGCGAATTTTTATAAGTCCTCGTCGTATTGTTTAACCTCGTAATAGAATTTGTGTTATAACCTGTGTGTGTATTGTTATTATCATCGTTTATCTACAGTTTGCATACGATAATAAATGCTTAATAGAGTTCAAGTGTATTATTTACCTGTGCACCGTATAATTACAACGACATTTATAAGTGAAACAAAGTTTATACTTACCAAATTGATTGGGTTCCATCAAGTGTTGTATTCACACGAATTAAACTATAAAGTGCATCGTCTATCTAATAATCCTCTGATTATGAACTGCAAATTCTGGAATAATAAGTCAGGCAATCTTATTGAAATCTTCGCATAACCTAGAAAGTGTATGAACATTATATTTGGAATTACGAGTGCTACAATTTGAACTGTAAAAGGTAAAAGCTATCACTTACCTGTATCCTGCAACAATTGGAGAATTCCTATATGGGAATTGGAGGCCGTACTTCACTGAAAGTAAGAATTTTAAGCGCAGTCTTGGAACATTAACTGGAAACAACAACGTAGTTCGATGCCATGTATACTGGATAATTTAAGACAGACCGGCGCCGCAGGAATTGTGTCTTGTATAAGAAAAGAACCATTTCGAAGGTTAGTTAAATATTTAGTATATAACGTGTTTAAGATTCATTTGATAACTAGATTATTTTATTGTATTTGTGTTCTTGAACCTATATGCTTAATTTTCGTAAGATTATTGCAAAGGAGTCTATGTTTATTCCAAATTTAAGCTATTCTGTTACTTTTCTTAATTTAAATTTCATTTATAATTTAATTCGTTGTTATTCTTTAATTCCCTGTCATACGAGCCTGAACTTGCTATCCCAATCTATTGCAACCGTTATTGTATTAAACCCTGAGATTTATATTAACAATTTAATTATCATTTCATTTCAAAATTCATGCAGTTATATTTATTAGAGTCTCAATTTAAATATTTGTTGTGTGTAGGTGATTACATTTTCATATTTAGCCCTCATCAATTTATTTATAACTTTATTGATAACTTTACAATTTATATTTACAATAATATTTACGGTGGGTCTCTCACAGCAATATATATATATATATATATATATTTACGGAAGTATACAGTGTGTCTCACCTTATAACATTTCCATTAGAATTTATGGAACTATCAGAGATAAAACTTCAGTTAACACGTTGAGTGCCACAATAGGAAAAAATGGGTGCCCAATAGACCGCAAAATATGTTTCTAAATAATTACTTTAAATGTTTCTACAATACCTATGCGCGTGATAGATTATTAATTGGTGTCAATTTTTGTACTTTTTTTGGAAAAACAAAATGAAAGTCCACGTTGGTCAGTCGCGGCCTCCGGGTGGATCTTTGGTAGCAAAATCGTGAGAGTCCAGTATGGTATTTCACTTCGATTCCTGTTCAGTCTTGTTTACTGCGTGTATGTACATGTACATATACTGCATAGCTGTGGAACGGTATCATCTGCATTCATGTTGGGTGTTTTGAAAGGTCGAAATCTCTTACGAAGCTGAGCGAAAGCGATTAGAGCGTTTAGTACAAGAAGTGTTGTCAGAAGAGGACGATTCCGGTTCTTTGTATGACGATACGTCTATTTATCAGACGGATATGAAAGCAATAGTGACGCAGATTCCATTGATTCTAAAAATTACAATACGCCCACGCGGAAAGTATTACGTAATAAAAACTCTAGACGTGCAGTAGTGCAAGGTTATACAGATACACCAAGGATGTGGTAAATCGCAAGCTGGAAGTGGGTGAAACCGCTTCTGCACAGAGCAATACAGGTATTATTGTGGAGAAGTGGAAAGGTAAAGGAGACGTGCTGATACTAAGCACTAAACACAATAATGAAATGGTTACGGTGCAAAGAAAGGGCTCCGAGATAAAGAAACCGAGCAATGTAATTAAATACAACAAATACAAGTCTTACTTTGAATTTTACGCCTAAATGAAAATTTACAATACTTCATTACGAAAAAGTCTAAAATGGTACAGAAAATTAGCTGTGGAATTCCTAATCGGTGCATGTCTTGGCAATGCATTTGCTGCATATCAACATATGGCTAATGAACGTATGTCGGTTACAAAATTCAGAGAAGAGGTCATCCGTGGATTTCTAAATTCTGCAGAAACCGCAGCACAAATTAGAAAACCTGAGCCGTACTGGCAGATGAAAATATACAACATGCTACGCGAAGAAGTGTAGGGAGCTAGGGCGCAAAGAAGCTCAGAAGAAATCGCCACAAACAAAATTTAAATGTGATGCATGCAATAAAAGTTACTGTATTCAATGTTTTTTCGATACTCATAGGGTAACAGTATAATTATTTAACCATTTCAATTAAATATATTAGAATTAATTTCATTTTGTAAACTATTCAATAAATAAAACTATCTTATTTAAAACTAAATAGGTTTCTTTTGTAAATTTCAATGTATAAATAAAAATAAGTTGTCTATAAACGTATGTGAGTATTCCCTACCGCGATACTCCACATTGGTCTTTCAGGCACACAGACCAAGCATATCGTTGGGTCCGCCAGGCCGTCTACTTTCCAATGCTGTATGTTTTAAATCTGTGTGCAGCCAACATGGAGTTACGCAGCTAAAGCTGCATACTTAACGTGAAAGACCAGGTAGGTCTCTCACGGCCAATAATGACAAAAAGGCCGAACAGCCACTTTGGCCTTTCATGGCACTCAACGTGTTTAATAAGAAAAATATGCATATTTATGACATCAATCTATTGATCTGTTCTTTCCTAAACAACGGACAGTCTGCTTGTTATAATCAATAAAGAATAGATCTATTCATTGCTCTACGGCAACCAACTAAACGCAAGCATTATACAGGACAAGCCAACTAAATTCTCCTGCTCAAGAGTGGACGACACAACCCAACTTACATATACTACGGTAACCAAAATCACTTTTTTTTTATTTTTTTATTTATATAAATTGATCAATGTTGCCTACTTATGACAACACCAAGTCGAACTGTCCATTTGCTTAAAGTAAAACTTTAAAAATAACAAGAATGCAGATGCGTAGCTTCCTTTTGGCCCGGAAATGCAGCTGCAGCCCGTAATTTATATATAAGGCGCTATCCAACTAGTCCACCTGCTGAAACAATATTAAGAAGCTTTAAAATTTTTTAGCGTTTGTTGTATATACCCCGTGCGTGTAATTTAAGATTTAATGATAAACGAATATAACAACGGCAACACAAAATAATAATAATGCAATATGCACAACTTGAATTGAAACTAGAATACCATCAACCTCGCTATAGTAGTGCCGGTGGAAGAGTGGTGGTCTTGTTATTGTTGGGATGCGCTTATAAACCCCTCTTGCATTCCCAGACGTGAGATCATCTTGGAGAAAGCTGATTCCATTGTTCATACCGCTGGGAAATTTTGGTTGGTATAGTAAATCATTTCGTAAGTTCGAGAAATTTATGGATACGGTGGCATTCTTGGAACCTACCGCTACAACATTTTTAAGCAACAAAGGTGTGTTTGTTATACCAGAAGCTGAAAGCCTAGAGCGATAACAAACATGGAAAATGAACTAACAGTATTTGCGGTAGTGAATTAGGCTTTCTATGTAAGTCAAAACATTCTAAACACAAATATTGGTTTTAGTAGACTTTTGAAAGCAAATGAATGTCGTCCCCATCACATTAGTTTGGTGCACGAACTGCATGAAAATTTCAATATCCAAATTTCTTTCAGAATCAACGTGTTTTGCATCCATCTTTTTTAAGTTGATTATTGTCTAATGATGAGCCAAATTCTTAAGTAGTAGTGCATAATAGCATAACCCGCATATTCCTTACAAGAGAATCCGCACTGGATATCAGTTACTCCGTTTCAATGTATTTTATTTACAAATATTGGTCGTGGCTTAGCAGTGGATTGATATTGTTAGAACACATTTCTTTCATGAAAAAGTAATTAGATAACTTTACGTAGATTTTCTACAAAACATTTTACCCGGGTTGTTGCAAGATGTAGAATTTACGATGAAAACTGTGATCAACATAATGGCTGTCCTCCTCACTAGAGTTGGATTATTAGGAGTTGCTTAAATAAAGCGTTTGAAGGGTACACGGGAAGAATGGGTTAAGTCAAAATAATCTGTTTTTTGTTAAGCTTAATTTAAGGCTATAATCTTTTGGAATACATTATAAAATTACCTTTTAATGTAACTTCATTTTGTGGTACTAATAAGAAGTCGGAATGATAATGTGCAAAAATTTCAGGCCTATTGGCTAATTGGTTTTCAAAAAATTTTGAAAAATCGTTAAAGCTAGCTTGACTTAGCCTGTTTTTAGCTTGAAAATAAAAAACTGCTGTTGTTTGAAAACTTTCATATCGCCAAAAAAGATAGTAGTAACAATGATATAATGTTTATAATAAACAATACTTATTCTATTAAGTAATTCAACACAATTCTAGTTGTGTGGAAGTCCAGTAAAGTAGTTCTGTGCACTTCGACCAAAAAACTTTTTCAAGCATTGCAGATTTGCAAATTTCTCTTTTGACAGTTTAAACAACCCTGTATAATCAGAATTATTAAAAAGTTATAGAATTGACTTACTTCGTATTTACCCTGAAATTTAGGATCGGGAAGAAAAAATTCGTTTTCCCTTAATTGGTCAAGCCTCCTCGACTTCTTCGACTTTTTGTCCTTTACCACTCCGGTAGCCCAGAATCCATTATAAGTGGTCCTATACCTCATTAGCCCCGGATGTTCCTTCATTATTTGTAGCTGCTTGATTGGACGTGTCGGGAATGGACATTTATTTTTGTAATACGCATTTAAATGCTAAGTCCACTGACGAAATATGTACTGATTCCTTTCATCAATTTGTATCACATTAAATGGGGATGGTTTAGCTCTTGCACCACTGATTAACTCAAATAATTCGTTTGGTGTCTCAAATGGTTGAGACTGGCCATATTTTTGTCGGTTTCCATATAAAAACGGCCCCTTATAGAAAAAGTGACCTTTACTTAATCCAGACGCTTTTGCTCGTGAACAACATGATGCAGAAAGCCGAACAAAGTAAAATTCTTATTTTGCCCGGGGCACGAATCACTAAAAATATGTAAGTTGCGTACTTCGGGATCTAAATGATTATAGAGGAAATAATTCAATAGGGATGATACTTCATCGCTTCCCTTTTTGCCTATATTTTCTGGAAGTAACTTTCTCCTGTAGAACGAACATGTGCATTAAACAGATACATGGACAGTTACCTATTATAGTAAACATTATTTGTGGCAATATTTGGCACAGGCAAATCCTTTCCATAGTCCAAGCAAATTGATTCTCTTCTAACATCCTTACGGCTCGTAATCTTGGAATTTCGCTTTCTTGAATAAAATACTTGTGCTTTAAGTTTGTGTAATTTATTTGCTGTACGCAATTTTTGTGTTTCAGCTTCTAAAGGTCGTCTTTTATTTTCTTCATTTGCCTTGTTCGCGATATCTTTTTCTAGACATTTTACTGTTGCTAGGTAAGTGTCACAGATACTACACGTGTCCGTTCTCGGATAGCCGCACGATATATTGAAGTTTGTTGTAAAAATCTTTCTGTAAGGTTCGTATGACACCACGTAATTTGGATGAAGTCCTCGAAGCTTCAGACACATCTTCTTCACGTTTAGTTCTCGGGCAAGTAAGTCTTCTTAGAGTCTTTCATACTGTAATGACTAGAACGTCCTTTAAATGATGTTATATGGTTTTTGATTATCTCAGTTGTTGCTATTGGTAGTTTTTTGGGCAGTTTTTGTAATTTTATCTTTTGTCTTTTGGAGCACTGCCGCTCTCCTTCAGTGATTTTACAAGGTATTCGATTTTTACTTTTGTAATGGTATACAATAACAGAGCTTTAAGATTTTATGCGTACAACTACACTTCTTAAGATTTGACCGCGTTTGATTTTTAAATAACTTAAAGTTTATAGCATTTGAATGATCAGTTTTTGAGCAAACCGTCATTAAATTCGAAATTTTCAAGTAATCGGAGCGATCTTACATTTAAAGCTAAAGGGTTTGGGAATACGTGTTATATTTCTATTCAAATGCGCTAGAGTATTACATTCTGATATTTTAAAAATTCGTTTTCCTGAAAAAAATTTCATATTGTTAGTAGTGCTTTTCGCTAAAAGTTTTTATTCAACAAATAATTATGTTTTCTTTATACTTATTATAGAGGTGGAGTGTTAAAATTTAGCAGTGCAGGAGCAATTACAGGCGGGGGTTGAAATTAATAATATGGAAACATGCAACAAAGAAAAGGACTTACCAAATCTGTTACTATGTTATGTTCATTTGAATTTTCCGCTTCATTGGAATTAAACCCTTATTTTAATTGCCGCTTCATAGGAGTCAAAATTCTATTTTAATTGCCGTTCTTATGTTGATTATAGTTTTCGTTATTTCTTTTAAGATGAGTTATGGAGGCCACTTTCGCAAAGCCTTTGAAAACTTCTCTTTGTAGGCTAGATTTGCCGTTTATAAACAATTCTCGGAAATGTTTACTCTCAGAGTCGCACGTGTTATTCCTTCCAGAAAAATTGCATCATATTTCTCCATGTGGTGTAATCATTTTGGGGAATCTAGGTTCGCGTTGCATTTAGTTCTTCAGTCGGTCTTCCACCTTCGCGACTCCGGTCACCCAATTCAATCTACGGGGGCCGTAAATATAATTAAGTGAAATTGAGTAAGACTTTCACCTTCGCTAGACTCCGGTCGCCCATGTCATCTACGGGGGCCGTAAAGAAACGAAGTAGGCGCTAATCTTTGGGCCCAGACGGACATATTATGAAGATCGGGTTCTCTTCGCGGTTCTTCTGCTAAACTGAGTTTTATCGTAACGTATTTTGCTTTGGTCAAATAGAATCTGGACCAAGTCGGATTTAAATAAAAATTAGCAGCGTGTTAAGCTTTGGTGCATGGCCAATTAAGTGTAATCGTCCTTTCGATCTTTATCGGATATAAGCGATTTAAAAAGTTGTGCTACTTGGAGCTGTTGTTTCAACCGTATTAACCCCTTTGCGAAGCAATCTAATCGCCAGGGGTGTACCAGCAATTACTTCGGCACAAAGTCTCCCGCCAAACGTCGCCTACCTTCTTCCCGGATCTGAAAATATCCCAAACTGTACCTGCATCTGTAAAACAACCCCGAAAATCAAGGTAAAGGACCTAGTTTTTTTTGTGTTGTGAAAAGACCTTTTACACGTTAACTTGCAAAATTCTAAGTGATTGAACCTTTTTTTTAATGCGACAAGAGTCGACCTTCAGTCGTCGATTATCATTTCTTTTTGTATGCTGTTAATTGTAAAAAGGAATTACACACTGTATTATTCTTGTAAACGCAGACGCCACTGGCCGCGTAGATTTGTTGAAAGATTTTAAATACCGTAAGCCATGGGCGGTGAGCTCCCCATTAATCGAACGTTCCCTTTAACCGATTGTTTCATTGAGTGAAATATTACAACTTGCTGTCACATTTTCTTGTACCGTCATTTACTCTCAAAAGGTTAATTGTATGTGTTTTGAAATTATTACATCTTTTATTATTGTATATTTTGTATTTGTGTGAATTTTACAAGCTTTATAAACAGGAGGAAGGCACAATAAAGGTGAGTTCGATTCCCGTAAGCTGCTGGCTCCTCGGCCTTCCACGAGAACCTGCAATCAGTTGTATTTGGAAGGTGGCGCCCGTTAATTTCGACATCCCCTGTACACAGCTAGAAAGATTTCTTCCCGTAAGCGATTTCCGTGAACTCCCCCTACTCCTCTGAGCTGAGGTGCAGGCCTTTTTCCACCTATCCGGTTGCGGGTCGACGAAAGAGTTCGTTTGGCCCGTAACAACTACTATTAAATACGGTAGTAGAAATCAGCGGGGGTTTCATCCCCATCATTTGCTTGATGGGAAGTTTGTTGATAATCCTTGGATGAAATATATAACCATTTAATGCGTGAGGATTCTTAACCTCCACATCATTGTCCATTATACAGGATCCGGCAGAAAAACCTCCCACATTCTGCTGCCCCACTGTGCGCGAATCAACGAAGATAGAAGGATCTTGGTGTGTGCTATTAGTAGTGGGCACCCTGCCGTTGTAGTTCGTTAAACGATATTGGGGGTTACAAACTTCAGGGCCATCGGTTCAGCCTTAAAAAAGCGCCTGGTAGACCAAGTGCCCGTACGTTAGAATATATCCAAGCTGTAAGAAAATCAGTTTTAAGATCTCCCAGACAGTTGTAAACATGCTTCTGCTTTGCAGTTGTCAGAACGAACTTACTGTGAGAAGAATTCCTCCCTAAGTTTCTGTTCCAGAAAGTAGAGGTACATGTCGATATAACGATCGACTTGTTAACACTGTCACACAAATGGAAATGAACTTAGTCACTTGTTAACAAAACAACATTTTCTGGGACGTTTTGATGGATATCGTTACAACATGCTGTGCGGTTTTCCCAGTCTCGTTCACTGAGTTCCTACACGACCATCATTTTGTACGGGCGAAATGTAAGGTCTGCGTGTAGAATTCTTCTCACAGTCTGTTCTGACAAATGCAAAGCACAAGCATGTTTACAGCTGAATGTCTAAGAAATTTTAAAACTAATTCACTTACAGCTTGGATATTTTCTAACGTCTGGGCTCTTCTTGGTGTACCAGGCAGTTTCCCACAATGTGGGAAGTTTTTCTGCGGGACCCTGTGTGATTACTTCTGTTTGAATACCATTTGAATACCTAAAAACCAGTTACACTGCTGCACTCTCGAAAGAGTCAATAGGGGAGGAATACCATCCACCTATGTCTCTGTGCTACGCGTCAGAATTGCCTACGACGTATATATTACAAGATTTTGAGGCCTATGGCGCCACCTAAAGGGTCAATAGGGGAGGAATACCATCCACCTATATCTTAGTGATACCCGTGAGAATTACCTAGCACGTTTATGTAACACAGGATTTTGGGGTCTAGGGCCCCAGTTTCCAATTCTCATAAAACGCTTAGTATCACCTGGCAAATTCCGAGAGTATTGGCTGTAACTACACTTGTATAACACGAACAGTATGATCATTATTCACATTTTTTCTACTGTATCAGAATAACATCCTGAACATCTATTACACAATTGCTAGTGTACTAGATTCGCTATAATTAACTAACTAAATTACATTCATAAACATAGAAGCATGGTACACCAATGATATGCAAAACCTGTTCTGCGTCATTTGTTCGCCACCACCAGCTCGCCACCGTTTGTTCGCCACCGATTGCTCGCTTGCCGATTGCTGCGAAAGATGCTGGCCAACACGGTTGCTCGCCAGAAAAACTAGTTTATATTAGACACCTTTGTTTTTAAAACAATTTAGCACATCATCTGATTCATAATGGAAACCTTCTTTATTTTCAGATACCAAAGGTTTAGAGAGAGTATTACTTTTTTTAATATATTTTGATATTCTAAGGAAATATTTGTTTATACACCAAAAATTCAAAATAGTTATTTTACAAAATGTGTACCTACGCGTGTGTGTGCTCGTGGATATCATGAAAACGACTGGTCTTATTTTACAATCTAGACTCTAGATGTTTATTAAAAAAGTATCAAATTCAACAAACTTTTGATAAAACCATAAGTGGAATGTTATGTTCATTTAGAAATTCGCATCTATGATGCTAAAGCCAAATCGAGTAATTTTTTCTAAACTCTCTAACTTAAAAATTAAAAATGATACGATATTTTTAATTACTTAATTCTAAATTATAATCAGTAGTCTAGATAACTGTCTATTACAATTTTTGGATACTTAAAATGCTGTTCCTATAGCAATAATGCAACTATATCAAAGTGTTTAGATAAACTGCTAGTTAATTGTATTAGTAACAAAACAAAAACAAAAATTGTAACCCATACGAGTTGAAATGGAAGAACAGGCAACCCTGCTTCGACTATTAATATTTCTCAGAGGAATGTAAGATTTTGGGAATTATTAACTGCATATACTAAATGCCTACAGATGATATTTTATTATAAGAAGAAATTGCTTGTCAAGCATATGTCTGGTGAACAATCGCCGTAGCGAGCAAATTGCTGTTAAGCAAAGAGATCCGCAAGCAAACGGCAGAAGAGCAAACGGTAGCGAGCAAATGATGGCGAGCAAACGGTGGCGAGCAAGTGAGATACCTACAAAACCTATCTCCCCGTTCCCATACATGCGTTTCATTGATCCGCCCTCTTACTTAAACCACCTGCCTTTTATTTACTTTCGAGTTCAAATTGTAATCCAAAATTCTGAACGATTAGCTTAGCTTACATTTATTTATTTAAACCACCAAAATATAGCACACTCTGTGTCTAAATTAAATTTATACACCAAACACTATATATAAATTCACTACAATCTATCAAATAATTACGTGAATCACATTTACATAAACGCGCGCACACTCTCACATACACATATCATAAAGAGAAGATACAGACTTAAATTTTTTTTCTTTAGATTTCAGAAACTCCAAAGTACAAATTTTTCTCTATTATTATTCTAATCATTAAATTTACTAGCACGAATATTCAACAAAGGTTTTTCTTGATACAACATTTAACCTTGGTAAAATAACATTCTGATTCAATTTCGGTTTTAATCCTTTCTCCCCTTGCGCGAATCCACATCGCCCTCAATTAGACAACAATTCAATATCAAACAAACCATCCTTAACTCTGTGTAGTCTGTAGGCGCATTATGTAACGTTGAGATCTTCGTCAGTCGGCGGTAATATAAATACTAAAGCGACACATTCACAACGCAAGTTGTACAATTTTACCTTCCACCTTTCGTGTAAGACGTAATATACAATGTGGTTTCAGCACTTACCAGAACAGCGGTGTTACATCCGGATTACATCAACACAATCACCCGACGTTTGTAAACAACACTACTCGTAAATGGCGATTAACGCGGTAGCTACCCTTATGTTTATGTGTACATAAGCAATTTAGGGTAACTTTTGGAAAATGGCAGACACTATTGTAAAATATTTCGATTTGATCGTTAACTGAACCATATCGCGATACTTTAGAAAATGATATTTGTATACATGTGGCTATGTTATGGACCATAACATGCTCATCGAATACAAAGTACTGTTGGAAATGATCATGTGTATCCATTGTTATTGACTTCTATATCATAATGTTCCGAGGTGGTTACAGAAATAGCTTATTTCCGATTTCATACAAATGAATAAAAATGAAATCATTTCGCCTATTTTAAAATAATGGATTTCTTCCAGGCTTTCTGAATTTACGAATTCATTTCGACGAGCTATTCGTGTATGCTTTCAAGTACTTCACTCTGAAAGAACTGGAGCATTCTCAAAATGAATCAATAAAGCCATGTAAAAAGAGCTCTAGTTTCAATTTTGAGAGCAACGAACGTGCTGGTTATTAAGACGTGGCCATTTATTTCAACGTCAGGGTTACTTCAAGTTTATTATAATTCCATTGCTTAATACTGTTCCCTCGAACATATTTGTTTTAAGGATGTTCGGGTATAAGCGAAAGGAGGAAAATTCTGTAAATCTAAGAATCCAATTTCCACGTTTGTCTCATTTGCCAGAGCCGTGCTGCGTGCTCCGCCGCTAATGCAATGTATTAGGGTATTCTCTTCTATTACCCTTGTAAGTGTGGATCTACGCCAATCCGCGGTACCGAATTTAACTTCCGTGCTTCGTGCTACTGGGATTGTTCACTGATGCGGGAAAATTTAATGCATTAATTTGAGTTGCGGTTATGGCACTTATCGAAACTGGAATTTCTCCTAAAACAGGTACAATATTAAATTAGACTTTCTTTAATTGGAAGGCAATTGCTAATACAACCCCATCTGCTCTGTTAGATTAGTTGACGTCATTGGTGGTTCGAGACACGCAATTACGGAATACACATTTTTAACAGAAGCGCTCTACGATGTGCCATCTTATTTCCCACTGGCGCATGCATTGGGCGGAATACTCGAAAGTTCTTTCATATCGGTTTTACATCACCCAAAACAAACACCTATATTTTTCGCTCTGTCTTTCTCGAGACTTATAAGCATCTACCTGGAAAGTAAACTACAGCAAATCTAAAAGCCAATGCGCATAGTGTACGGTGAAATAAATTAGTTACAACATAGCTTTACTTATGTTAGTAGGTCAAGTTTCGAATTGCTACAGATGTTACGATAATAATGTAAAATTTTGGTATTTGTGTGCAACTTGTGCCAGCAGTGGTAACTTGTATGATTAGCGCATTGTTTAAACTTGCATAAGCATTGTCATTAATTTATCTTAGATGCATTATTTTAAAAGAGTTGTAAATATTTCGCTTTGATTTTATATATATTGTCATGGAATCCTATATTGCAGTTCTTTTTAGTTTAGTCGAAGGGTTGCGTACGTTTTACCAACAATTTGAGATTCGGTAATTTTTTTGGTTAAACAATGTGTGTCTTGCCGGATCACA
This sequence comes from Limonius californicus, assembly GCA_014611495.1. NCBI lineage: Eukaryota > Metazoa > Arthropoda > Insecta > Coleoptera > Elateridae > Limonius > Limonius californicus. The sequence goes on along the minus strand of JABXWE010056850.1, from coordinate 704 downwards.
CAGGTATTATTATGCTGGTGATGAATTTAAGCCGATTGCAAGCCAAGCTCGAACCTATTAAACGATAACATTTAATAAAATATACAAGGATTCGGATGGAATGCAGGAAGTTAATACATTGATGGATATTTGGAGTACTATGGTGGGAGTTTTTAAGCGAACCGAAATAGTGTGGGAATTTGTGTTGGAACATGCGGGTTAAAGTGTTTTTAGTCAAGTGTTTCATTACTTGTGAGGTTATTCGATTGACTTGGTTTATATTTGGTTTTTCGTCGTGCTTATAAAAAAAATTATATTAATATCAAAATGTTTTTATATTTGACAAAGTTACAATTTATTTATTTTGAAAACTAGTATCCTGGTGTTACAATTTTCCTTGGTAATTTAGCGGTTGTTTTTGTTATTGATATGGTATAAAATAATTGAAAAAGTAAAAATATATTTGAAAAATCTGTAAGAAAAATACTTCTTGAATTGAATATATTTAGAAGAACTGTAATAATAGAAAAGCTGCATATTTAGTAAAACCCTTTTTGTGAATGAAAACGTCTTTTAATAAACAAGTTATCTGGAGTATCCTGTTTTAAGATCGGGGAGGAGAGATTGGAGTACGGAGCGCAGAGAACCTCTGAAAAGCTGCTGAAGGTACCTTGTGCATTTATTGTTATCTTCGATATATTTAGGTCAGCTGTAGCAGGGCGAAG
>JABXWE010056843.1:0-18441 GCA_014611495.1 Limonius californicus | reverse complement strand
TTTTACAGATGTACAGAAAAGTGTTACAGTATGAAATGGCATTTCCAATCCAGAGAATACCTGAGCCCCCGATTTCGTTTTGTATTAATTAATTACTTAATTATCCTTCGATACATATTTTAGCTGAAAACGTTCTAGAAAATCAAACTAGAGTTGTAATAAAATGATTTTGCTTCAATATTTTTGTTAGTCAGCAAAATATTAAACTTGCTGCACTAGTACAAAGGCTTGATATTGCAGCGCAGAAAATATTAAAATTTCTTTATTATAAGTTACTTGTAATTTATTTTACCTGACATTTTCCATCGATGCACATGTCGAGACTGCCCGGTCTACATCGAGTACCATCTTGAACTTTTTCGGCTAGTTGGGCCACCACAAGAACCGTATCCTCGTCATCTAAATCGTTTGTGATGCTTGGCCGTCCTTTGCAAGTCAAAGCGCAAGGATTGTGGTCATCATAGTGCGCTGACCACTGGAGGAGTGATCCTTCATAAGGTATGCTGTTGAAAGCGGCGCATTGGTCTTCTCGGAAGTCCCGGAATTCCGGACAAGGCTGAAATAAACCGATGGGGTTAGCTTGGAAATGTAAGTGATCTAAAATAAAAAGATTTTGGTATTTTCTAACTCTTTGTGTAAATATAGACGTATAAATAAAACAAAAATATTACGATTTTAAAAGGAATTGCGCAATATTATCTGGTTTATTATTTCAAGTTCATATGATTAAACTCCGTGAATACAGAAAAGTGAATTATATCCTGTATCGTAAATAAATAAATTATTACGTCACTTCTAAACTGAACAACAACAATGTTGCTGTATGCGCTTTTAACATTAGCCGCATTACTACAATAATGTAGTATTTGTACCTCCGCTCACAAAATTTAGTGTTACATTCGAAACAGAAGTTAGAAGTTAGTGAATTGTAGATAACGGATGTGAAAAGGCATTAAAAGAGAACAAAAGTACACATTCTGCAGACTCTGGGAATATCCCAGAATAACTTTTGAAGAATGAAGGACCCAAACTAGTAAAAATCGTAACAACGATGTTTCAGAAGATAGAAGTTGAAGAGGATATCCCGCAAATGTGGGACACGTCTCAATTTCCATCCATAAGAAAGGAGATAAGAAAAATTGACAAAACTACTGTGGGATCAGTATCCGGTCGACAATGGCGAGATTATTCAAAAAAAATAATAAAAAGTATGATATATCAACGAATGCTAGAGAGGAACAAAGTGGACTTAGACCAGGACGTTCGTGCCTCGATAACATCCATTTTGTAAGACAAATTATTGAAAACAATGAGGTTAAGAACGTAGAGACACATATGACGTCTGTTGATTTGGAAAAGGCCCACGACTGCGTACCCAAATGTGAAATTGGGAGATAAGAGAAGAATAGGGATTGAAGAAAAATGGATTAGTGCAAAAAAAAAACTATGTATTGTACCACCAAAGCAAGAGGATGTACCCAATCCCCTATGTTGTTTGAAGACGTGGGATAGAAAACGTGGTAGACTGGGTATCCCTATACGAGATACAATTAATTTGTTAATGTTTTCAGGTGGTCAAATAGACTTTGCTCAAGAAGAAGAGGACATGGTATATATGATACCGAAAATAATATCGAAAGTGTGAGCTACGTAGTAATTTCCAAAATACGGAAATTGTGTGCGTGGGAGGACAGATAAGGAACATAAAACTAGAGGGAGATACTGTCAGGGTTTGCACCGAGTATAGACATTTAGGGACAATAATTTCTAACATGGGGAAGTAGAAGAGAACGTCAACAACAAAATAATAATAGGCAGAAGAGCCATTGCAGACTCACATAGAACAGTATGGAACCGAAACCCCACAAAACAGACAAATAAATGTCTTCCGAAGTATAGCAGAATGTATAACAACCTATGGGGGTGATATGCGGCCGATCACTAACAAGATCCGGGATACGATAAGATCAATGGAACTGCACCATATGAGGAGATGTTTGCAATACACCAATCGATTATTCTATGGAGTAAGAACGGAAACGATTCGGACGGCATTGGATTTGCAACATCAAATTGGCCACACGAGGTAGAAGAAGATAGGAAGACCAGCAGTTCAAGAAAGAAGAAGAAGAAATCCAAACAGATTCTAATTTCCTTTTAGTTTTACGTATTATTTTCAGTGCACAAGGCAATAAAGTTTTCTATAGTATTAAGAAAGAACACTTCGTTGTAAAACCAAATACTACATAACTGCAATTTCTAAGGAATCCTGGTTGAAGAGCACGAATTGAGGGAATCGTGAGAAGATAAATAGTTGAAGACTTCCTAGATAAGATACATTGTGTGAGAGTCTAATCAAACGTTAATTTTTATTTCATTGTTTTTCGATTATATAAAATACCGGTTTACGTTGTGACTTTCTATGTGTTCTATGTGTTCAACCGTGAAGTATTTCATTATTTAATTTTCACGCCGCACCTGAATCATTCTATAGCATTAAATCCAACAAAGGTAAAGTTAACCTTGATTGTACAAAACGTGATCATTTATTCATTAATCAGGAAAGATGACCTATCCGTGGTAGTAAGTAGGTAATAATCAAATTTGGAAGTAAACTAATGAAATAGTTAATAGTAAATAAAATTTTTCTGCTTGGCGGTTTTTAAATGAGCCCTGGTTGATTAACTGTAGCATAATATTCCCTAGGAAATCTATAGATCAGCTGAGTTATTTAAGGAATTGGTAATGTTAATTCTCTTATGCTGAGGTAATCTATATAAATAGTTGGTATAACAAGTAAGACCACATTTCTCATCAGCCCGGATTCCTCGCTAATCCTTTTACACACACGAATCTATGAGCTCTAGTGACATTGTTACGGAGTTCATGGATACTGGCGAGCAAATGATAACGGCTCTATAGCTCTGCAAATGTAACTGCTGAATTGCACTGCTACTTACAATGCAAATGTGTGGAAACGTGATATTGGTTACCGTTGTTGATGTCTTCCAACTTATAAGTCGTCTAGTTTTATGCATCAATAATGCGGTGTTATGATATTCTCCCGTGAGCCATTACTTATATGTATATGACTATGAAAGTCCTATACTAAGTACAAACAATTTAGTCGGTTTGTTTAATTGAATAATCAGCCCTACAACATCCAGAGAATCACATACAATGTTTGGAGCATTATTTGCCCACATTATGTATATGTTAAATGTGGAATAATTATTTGATTTTCTCATATAACTTATTACAAAGTCGAAAGTGAGAAAGCGCCCTAGAAATTGTTTAGATTTTTTTTATATTAAGACTGAACATACGGCTTTGCTATTAATTCACTTGCACTTCAGAGCTTGGAAAATTTAATAAAGCATTACCGTTTCTCTATAATTATACAAGGTTACCAAAAGGTACGCAAACGGTTATGTGCTTGCAAATGTTATAATTATACATATATTATTGGGCATTGTAACATATAATTAGTAATGGTTTTGATTCTTAAAACATGGGGCGGAAGTCGTTGCTGATATCCTAATTTTTTCGTAACATTAACAGTAATTTTGCGATGATTATTATTTTACATAAGAATAACAAAAATAAACGAAATGTTTTCGGATATTGTGAAAACGGCAATAGGATAAAATATTTTTATACAGTTATATTTGTGGGTTAGTTGGGCAAGTTGATTGAACATGTATGTGTATCAGACTAATATTCAAAATTATTTTTACAGTTTTTCAAAGAAAATGTTTAATCATAAAATATTAGACGATTCCAAGTTCCCCAATCCTCCCCCCAAACGTCATTTTTAAAACACATAACAACAAATGTAGTATGTCGTTGAATAAAACCACAGTCAAATCCCACAAAATATCTACCTTATCCCATTATGAGGCATATGGACATCAACGAGTTTAATAACAAATGTAGTATACGTGCCCTAGAATGAAGGTCATTTTGTCTTGACCACGTCCAAGGTTTACAAACTTGACACCTGATATCGGGTAGAAAGATTATGTATTATTATATTTATGTCGATTTTTTTGATGTTTTCCTACAACGTTATGTTTGTAGCTCTACATTATTTTTCCGTTTCGAGATTAGGAATGTATTATTTATTCCTAAAATTCCTCTTTTCTTTCCGATATGACTCCCGTTAGTATGGTAAAAGCATAATTTACGGTCATTACTATTATTGTTTTCAATGTACTCACATCCACGTACTTCCGTATCTTAAATTGACAATTCAAACTTAAGGCGAGGCTGTTGTGCGCAATATACTTCCAAAACTTTTTAAGTAAGGTGCCTGCTAGTCGTTTCCAATACTTGGCGTATTCGTTTCGAATTCTTCTCCAACTGCTGCTAGGCATATTCGTTTTAGTTGTATTAAGTTCATAGCTTGAGTAATCTCAATGTTAAAACATTGGTATAAATATTTTAAAATTTACCTAGATTAAGTTCACATATGCCGTAAATGTAGATTGTTTGTACCCTAATTCTTCATTGCTTTAGCAGAATTCTTATTTACTCGTTAATATTTTCACTTTATTACAATCTTGCATATGTTATCTCCTTGTGAAAGATTGCTTACTGGTATAACTACGGTCGCAACAGAAAACTTTAAATATTATCCAGGTATCCATCATTCAAGTCAAGGTAGGGTTCTGAGAGCGACACTGTATCTCCTCTAAACATGTGACCTACCCCAGACCGGTAATGTCATGATTGTTGCACCCACAGATGATACTGCAATTCTAGCAGTAGGAAATGATGCCGCGGAGACAACAGAGGGACTCCAACAAGCAAGTAATCAGATAGCCGAAGGACGACGAAATGGAAGAGCAAGATAAACGAGAACAAGTCTACTCACATCAACTTCACTAACAAGAAAACCAAAGACCAGAAACCTGTAACTATTAAAAACAGAATAATACTATATGCAAATGGAAGTAACACATAAGCAAGAAAAGGTAGCAGTTGGACCGGAAATATAGAAATTGTAATGGATTTTGGGACGCAATTCTCAATGGTCAATACCAATACAGGCACGATATACCAACAGATTTTAAAACTAGTCCGGGTTTATGGTATCCAACTTTGGGGGTGTGCCGAACAGTGTCATGTAAATACCATACAAAGATTCCAGAACAAAGTACTACGGAACATAGTAATTGCCCATGTCGATCCTGAAGCGGTCCAGTTCCTGGACTCTATTGGATCGGTAAGAAGATTGAAGAAAGCTAAACCCTTCGAACTAGTGCTGTGTGTGAGTGAACATTCAAAGTATATGTGAGTATAGTGACCCAAGCAATCAAGGTAAACTCTTGGACATCACTGGGTGAACATTGGGTTTTAAGTTTATTAGTAGATTAGATTAGAAAAAAACGAATGGTTAGTCTGGTAGACTAGCTTTAGTAGAAGTAAGATCTTTGTTGGTCTTTATTAATGTATACAGGATGTTTAAAAAAAACGTTCGGATATTTCACCCACTTATAGATCTCATTAATACAAACGAAAATCAACCGTTTTCGAGATATGGAGTTTTTTTTAAGAAAATAGATATTGCTTGTAATTTCAATAAGTTCCCCACCCTTTAAAACAAATAGTTGTGTAAATAAAACATTTTAAGTACAAATAATGAAAGTAGATGTTCTACATGTCCTCTTTCCATTTGTACACATCCTTCGCATCTACGTAAAGATTCGTACAAACAGTCTGGCAGGCATGCTCTATTTCTTCTCGCAATTCGTTTATATTATTCAGAGGGCTTGAATAAACTAACGACGTTAACCCTTAAACTACGGCGTGGAGTCACTGGGTCACCCCCAGAAATGGATTTTGTACTATATCTTTCCAAAAAAATTCTTAAATTTTGGCCTTCTAGCTACTTGATTTTTGTTCAATTACACATATGATAACGTGTTTTTTTCTATAAATATCTGCCTATTTTTCGCACTAGAGCCCAAAAGTCGGTTTGAGGTCCGCGTGTTAGCCACGCCGTAGTGTGCGTTACAACTTGGACTGGTAGTTGTCGGTAATGAAGGTATTCACTTCGCAACAAGCTATCGTCTTGCCATAATTTGTGTGTCGCATTTTAAAGTGATTCTAGAAGTCAATTCCGTGTTAATAGTTGTGTAGAATTTGATTGTGGCTCAGTATCTTTTATCGTGTGCTGTGGTTAGAAAAATGTCGAATTATGAAGCAAAGTGTGCACTTACTCAGGCGGAACTTGAAGAAGAAGCTTCAAGGAGTTGAGACATAGATTTTGTGGAGTCCGATACAGATGAAGATATTGAAGATCCCAATTATATTGCCGTTGAGGAAAATGATTTTTCGGAGTTGGGATATAAACTTGAATTTGTAGAGGAAGAAAATGATGATTATATCCCTGATTACTATGAAAACATAAATGTTTCTGAGGAACTAGAAAAATCTGTAGGTGGAAAATATAAAGCTAAGTCTGGTCAAGTATGCTCAGCAAATCCTTTTTCGCATGGTCGTCATCGAAATCATAATATTATAACTAAGAAGCAGAGACTAACTCAATATGCAGCCACTGCAATTGAGATTATCGATATCTTTAATTTTTTGTGACAGAAGACATGAAAAGGAAAATTTGAGTGCATACTAATGAAAAGGCTTCACAAGTTTATGGCGCTTTCAATAAAAAAAAATCAGAATAATCAGAAAGTGTAAAAACTACTGGTGGAAATTAAATTAGATGCCTTTATTGGCGTTTCGTTTCTGCAGAAACCTTGCGTTGCAGAAACGAAAATACAACACAAATGTGGAGAACAAATGACTTGATCAGAAGAGCAATTTTTACTGCATCGGTGCCTCGTGATAAATTTATTGCAATTCGTATATACCTATCTGAGATTTGATGACAAACTAACTAGACCAGTGATAAGAGAAACGGATAAATTGGCTGCCATTCGTGAGGTATGGGATCAGTTCGCTGAAAATTATAAAAAAGTTATATACTAAATGAAACGGTAACTATGATGAACAGTTGGTTGCGTTTCGTGGAACACAGAATTAAAATTTGGGCGGCAGCTGTTGTAAAAACAATATATTTGTATAATTTACAAGTTTACACAGGAAAACTTGCTGGTGATCGGCCGGAGAAGGATCAAGGCTCGCGTGTTTTAAAAGATCTTATGGCACCACTTTACAATACTGGACGAGGTGTAACCACCGACAACTTTTTACTTCGGCGCCTTTAGCTAAATTTTTGTTGACTAAAAAGATTTCACTGCTTGGAAATTTTAGAAAAAATAAATCAGACACACCCGAAGAACTGAAGCAGATCAAGGCAAGAGCAGTATACTCATCAAAATCTGCATTTTCAAATGGTATGTGTATGGTATCATAGGTACCTAAAAAGGGAAAAACGGTTCACGTGTTATCGTCTCAGCATGATACTCCAGTAATTTCTAACGGAGAACAACAGAAGCCAACAATGATTAAGAATTATAATGTCACTAAGGGTGGGGTAGATAATGCTGATAAGCTTATTCGGGAATATTGCTGTACACGACAAACTGCAAGGTGACCCATGAAATTATTTATGCAAATGCTGGATACTGCAGCATTAAACGCTTACATTATATAAACAATAAAGAAACCGAACTGGCAAAAAAGTTGTTCATCCAAAAGATGTGTTTTTCCGAAAAACCGGGAAAACCCGGAAGATGCCTTCTTTGCTCAAGCTCTGCGGACAAAAAAAGCCCAAGTACTATTTACCATTTGGAAAATGTTTGTTTGTAATTTGTACTGACGGGAGAAAATCATCAAAAATACGTCAGGCGCAGACCACTAGGACTTACGAGGCGAAAGGAGAGTGTAGTTTAACAAGCTATAACTACGTTATTAGTGTTCATTTAATAAATGAAATATAAAATATTGCATACATAAGCTTCATTTTAATATTAGCAATTTTAACACATATTCTTTCTTACTTGCCAAAAAAAACTGGGGTCAGTCAGTTACCCTACGCCGTAATTTACGCTGGCCAAAATAACACCGTATACAAAAGTCGAGCGGATTGAGGTCAGGAGGTCTAGGTGGCCATCCAACTGGATCCCCTCGCCCTATTCACCTACCGTTGTAATTTTCGTTTAAGAAATCTGACGATATCACCAGCCACATATTCATTGCGTTTTCCGCAACTCTTGTCAGTGCCCATCGGCAAAACACCAGACGTGTAGCATAATCAGGCACAATAAGAGTATGTGCCCTTTGAATACGGTAGCATTCATATTTGTTTCAGCAGAAAGTCTTCTAGTATTGGAACCTGAATTTACAACTAAGTTTTAACTCTCCCCGTCGTATATGGGGGCTGAGGGGGATGTCCCCCGCTACTTCTCTGAATAACAGAGTGACTTACTGGACATAGTGTAATTGCTTGGTTCCCTCTGGAGGATTGGTGTACGAAAAGATATACATAATCGGAGTGATTACTCTGTGATTAAGAATGGCGGGGCCACAGCAGCTAGCTGAATCCTAATCTAGGGGTAGGGGGTGGAAGACCCCCGTTGTATAGCACTAAATATGTGATCCGCGGTAAGCGGTTGCTTTGGAAATTCCTCGATTTTTTAAAAAACAATTATCTCATTTCTTGGTTGTCCTTGTTTTCTTGTTTGTTTTTATAAACACTTTTAAAGAATTTTACAGCACGGCTGAAGTCTTATCTCAATGCCGATTATATAGTGTACTTTTCTTAATCAGCTATCGAAATGAAGACGGGTTTTATTTTAACGTCTTGTGTAGTTTACCAGATATTGCTTGTAGATCGTTTATAATGAACAGTTTGTATAAGAGCTTCATAGTTGCCGGTTTTGAATAAGGTCGTAACACTCCGTGTCAAGTGGGTAAGTTCGATTGTGAATTTTATTCATGTTTTTGAAAACATTTTAAATAATCTACACAAACAGAATTTTTTTAATGTAAATAGGAAAAATAAGTACGGCATACTACATAAAATTGCGAAGGAGGGAAACTATTTAATTAGCACCAAAGCAAAGTTTCATTTCAATCTGTATTAGCTACTCGTCCTCAAATAGTGTCAGGCATTTGTATATTTTATAGTTATTTGTGCGGCATGAAACGATATGTGCCGTTATTTACGAGAGTAAATAATTTATGGTGAAAATAAACCTTAACAATCTTCCATCGTAACTTCCAAAGTTCAAAACAATAAAATACGTAGGTGGCACAGACTGCCTTGTCATTTTAGGGTATAGTTACTTGGAAACTACCGTACAGTATGTACCTACATATACGTAAGCTACTAATAACAGTCGAACATAGTTATAGTATTATATAAATTTAAATTAATAATCGACATTAGATTCGTATTAGTGCTATAAAGTACAAATATTATAGAAATTAGCTCATTAATGTAAAATAACTTGTAAAAATCAAAACACGCGAAATCTTCTTGTACAATGCGTATGCGAATTCGCAATTCCTCGCTTTCAAACTGTGCACCATGTGGTGTTGTATTGACCATAAAATGCGCGATAAGCTCGTTAAAAATTAAAACGGGATACGAGAATACCCAACGATTGTAGGAGTTGAATTTTTAATAAAAAATCGCAGAGGGGTTAGGATTATCGACTTCGGCGTATCGAATTTAAAATCTGGCCCTTAAAGCGGAGCTGCAATTTCTAGAAAAAATGTGCTGTTTTTTGAGGTTATCACACTTTAATTCCTGGTAACATAAGGCTACATTTCAGAGATAAGAGGCGGCTACCGGTGCTATATAATGCACCATCCAATCTCCTAGCATGACGTTGTAAAACTGAAAATACAGGTTTATCAGATATCAACTATCTAGACAACTTTCACATTTATTCTCTTCTTTTCTTCTTCTGATCGTTACTGTTTTATTTTATATTCGAGCTTCTGCTTTTTATCGTGGTTCGTGCGCGAATCTGGGCGACCCTGATTGGTTGTTTCCCTGATAGCCTCTGCCAATCGGACTATTTTATCATATAAAGTCTTACAACTTTCTTTGAAGTGGACGTTTGTGGAAATCGTATTATTGCGGCGTAATTTTAGATATACGGAAACTTTACAGCTTAAACAAGGAAAAAAAGATACAGAACGCATTCTTGTTGCTCTATCAGTTACAACACAAGAAGAGAATTTGCCTCATAAGGATTCCTTTTTATTTCGCCCACTAAAGGCGATATGATTCCATTGCTTTGCCATTCATTGGACTATGCTGGATGCTTATTAAAGCTAAAATGTTTATTTAAGGTAATGTTGCAGATGGAGATGAGTATCTTATTAATTCAGAATTACTACAACGCCGGAACTACTTAGTGTAATCTGGCTTAACGCTCATTAAGCTGACTGAAATACGTAAATGACAACTTGTAAAATTTAGTAATACATAATAAAAGGTACTACATTCACGTTCAGTTTGTTATTATTTTTTGAACGATATAGCGTATAATTAACAAAAGTTTCGAAAAAGTTTGAGTATGGAAAACGAAACAATTATCATTACTTACTGATTTTTAAATGTCTAAATAACCGATAAAATTGCACTAGTCTACGTCAGAAAATGTTTACTTCTGAATCCGAAACTCAACTTTCGCAAGTTTTGCAAGTTTTTTTCAAGTCCTTTACTACAAGCAAATGTGGGTGTGTAAATTACTTGGAAAACCTCTACCAATTCTTTGCAAGTTTGTTGTTTAGTAAATGATGTTATACCAGTCTCAAAAATATCAATGTTCAGGATAAATACAGAATGTCTTAATAACGACGGCAGATATATTACAAATACTTTCATTTCATGCCAACTAACGATATTCTTTACATTAGAAACACATTTTTAGCAGGCAGAATATGAACTGCCAAACGCTGGCAGATTAAAAAAAAGTTACAAGCTCTAAACTGTAAAATGTTATGTTCAATCTATTAAATGTGGTTTGCATCCGTGCTTAATTGTTTTTACACATTAATAGATTATAATTTTCATACACATAACATTATAAGCATGTTTTTAATTTGGGAAAAACAGAATGGTATGCGTAATCTACACTGAACACAACAGCAACTTAATGATAGCTAGACATATTAAGGGACCACTAATTATTAAGTACGTTGAAAGCACTTATAAACACTACTCTTAAGCTGCGTATTCACTTGAGCATTTTTGCGCGCACGAACAGTTTGCGTGCAAAAATGATCATATGAGTACCGGCAAAACAGGCGTGCGCGCAAGGTCTGAGCACGCACGCACACGCTCCATCGGTTGTCGGTCTCGGGGACCACCTCAAAGGAATTTTGCGCGCACGTGTTGCTCAGTTTGGACGAGATTTTTAAATGCGGTTGGTTCATAATTTGTGTGTGTGAAAAATAGCCATTTAATCAAGGAATGGAATAATGAACTAGCATTAAACTTCTTTATTTTAGGACCAATAGCAATAATTAAAAATCCTAAGTCCTGAGATGGCATGCGAACGAAATTATAAAAGTGACCACTGGTTTCTTGTAACTTCATGTCTGATAATAAATTTGATCCATTACACAACTGCCTGCTACGATATAGCTGTGTAATCCACCAACGTTTGGTTTGTTTTTTATTTTTTTGTTTTTTTAATACAGCGCATTACAATAAATGCTGCACTTGTAATTGTTGCATTTCTTCGAGACATTTCTCCTCATCAAATCACACACATACAGCAAAAGTTATTAAGCACAACTGGAGCGGATATTTGCGCGTACAAATAAAAATGTAAAAATAATTATGTGTAGATTTTAAAATTTTCGCGAACGAACGTGTGTGCGCGCAAACGTTTGTGCACGCAATAATGCTCAAGTGAATACGCAGCTTTAGGTTTGTCACGCAATTCTAACTCATTTTCAGTAGTTAGCCTTTTGTTCCCTGAAGAAAGAAGGCCAACTAAATCAAGAAGTCGAAAAGTTTGTAACAATGATACAACAGGCTGCTTGGAAAAATACTCCTGAAATAAAGAAATTAACGGTTGGCAACAACTACCCTATATAAATTAGAAAATTAAATGCCAAAAGAAAGAAAAAGAAAAAAGTGGGAAAGAACAAGAGCAATACACGACAAAAATAGATTAAGTAGTACTGCTCAAAAACTAAGAAGAGAAATTGTAGAATTAAAAATGAATCTACAACTGAATATTTGCTGGAGCTAACAGATGATGATTATTTCCTTTGGAGGGTCACTAAAAAATCTAAACAACCATGCGTGCATAGTCCACCAATCAGATCTTCAGGCGAGAGCTGGGCAAAAAATAATCAGCAAAAAGCAGAAGTGATTGCAAGCCATGTAGAACAAACATTCCAGCCAAACGAAAGTTAACTTGTGCAAGAACTGCCACAACATGAAGGCGAAGAAATAAACATTGACGTGGTAACTCATAAAGAGTTTGCAAAAGCAATTAGAACCGATATTAGTTCGAAGAAGCCTCCAGGATATGACCTTATAACCAGTGTTGGGTAGTATCTAGATACCGTTCAAGTATCTAGTATCTACATCTATTTTATCTATTTTATAGATACGTTTATAAAATTGTATATTGTATTTGTATCTAGATACTATTAACCGGTATCTTTTTGTATTAAACAATAACAGATCCTAGATATATTCAAAAATTATAATTTATTTTATGTAGTTTTCGAATTTTATTAAAACATTTCTTCAATTTAAAATTTAGGACATTTTTGGATATTTAAATTTTAGCGTTTACTTTTAGCAGAAAACCCAAATACGTCTTAGGATAGGTAATGGAAATAAATATTCAATCATCCCCATTTTCAGGGGATAAGAACGGTAAGAAGCTTAAGGTTTTAAGTATATATTTACCTATTGTGGCAATACAAATTACAATAATCGCCCTTGCTGTTGCCGATATTTTGAATTTCCAAGTAAATCTCATAAGTCATAACCGAGCGGTAGGCTTGTCTAATGTCTTGACAAAACTTGCAGTTTTCTCAGTATATCTAGAAGTAGTGGACAAGTCCAGAATCAATTCTTGTGCTAGTCTGCTAGTTATACCTTGTGATTACAATTGGAAGAATGAATGATAACGAAAGTGCTTTTTTGGAAGTGCCAGCGATACTGGATGGCTATCCCAATGAAATGTTCTCAAGTAATTATTTTGTGTCTTATTATTATTATTGATTTGTTAACAACCCTAAATTCCGTCAGATTTTCTTTAAAAATTATGGTTTATGCGAGCTTCCATTTCTGGAAGTATAATTCTTTAAAGTAGGTATCTAATTTGTATCTGAGAAGGATCTAGATACAATTTAAAGTATCTTGTATCTGTATCTAGATACACGTAGTAAAATTTATCTTGTATCTGTAACTAGACTTTTTTAAAAGTACCTGCATCTGGATCTAGATACAAATAAAAAGTATCTTACCCAACACTACTTATAACCGGAGAAATACTTAAGGAGCTGCCTAAGAAAGCATTGCTGAAAAACGAAAACCTGATAATGGCAGCATTCTGCTCAAAACATGTGTCGGACGTCTGGAAATGGCCTAGGTAGTCGTGATTGCCAAACCGGGGAAACCTCCCAACGAAGCCTCATCGTACAGACCCATTTCGCTATTCCTAATAATGTCAGAGCTAAACTGCTATTGAAGCGACTAAAACCAATTATTAGAAGCAAGAACCTAATGCCTGCTTACCAGTTTGGCTTTAGGAAGAATGTATGAGATACACCGAAACACAGACACTATTGAAAAGGCGTAGGAATATATATATTTCTAGAAGCAGTCCATGATTTAGATAAAGTCTGGCAAGAAGGGCTAATATATAAACTAAGGAGCATATTGCAAAAGCAATACGCTGAATCATTCAAGTCTTATATTTCTGAAAGAATATTTCACGCCAAGCAAGAAGAAGAATACTCGAGCATGAGAGATATAAACGAAGGTGTCCTACAAGACAATGATTTGGGACCCATTCTATACTTGCTGTATACTAGGTAGCGACATTCCATAGATTCAAATCGGCACAATTTCCACGTTTGTTGATTATACAGCTATCTTGGCAGTGGGTAATGACAACAAATCAAAAAGAAAAGGGAAGAACTTGATCTCAAGTACAAAAAAAAATGTACTGGCTGATTGGTAGGAAATCACAACTCTGTCCATAAAAGATACTTTTGTACTAACAAATATTAAAATCAATCTGGACCTATGGGCTCCAGCTCTGGGCATATGCAGCTGAAGGGGACCTAGATAAGAGTATTGTTGATGATCCATGGTACTATTGGAATATCCATCTATATATATCTGAAGATTTATATAGTTCGAAAAGAAATTAAAAATTTACAGAAAAGTACGAGGAAGATTCCGTGCCCACTTAATACCGAGGTGCTACAACTACTGCATAATGCCCTTAAGCCCTTTCTGTGCGTAACACGCAATGGGGAAATCTTAGACAAATACCTAGTTTTAAAAAACTCAGATTAAAATTGTAGGTTAGCCGATCACGACAAGTAGTAATACATTTATTATATAAAAAAAGCTAGCTGCTAAAGACTTTAGACATTTATAAGATGATCGTAATTTAAATTATGGTTCCAGATAGAAAGTAAATATACCAACGGAATTATACTTTGATAATTATTAAATAATTGTAGTATGTTATAGTCTGTATTAATAGAGTGTATTATGTGTTTTACAACCAACTTTAATCGAAAATGTTTCTCATACTATCTATCCATCTAAATAACCATTAGAAGTATTGTTCGCATTCCACAGACATTTTGCCGCGTATGTCAGCGCGGATCGAGTACCAATAAATATGGCGGATAGAGGGATGCCTCTCAGATATGGGTGGTACCGGGGAGATGAAATACTCGGGACGGACCAAAACTAGCAAAACAGCAGCGTCTGACTCAGAATACGCGGCTGCAAACATCGTCTGACCCATAATGGGCGGCTGAATCACATTTGCCAATCCACCTGGTAAGCGTGGTGTATCAATGTCAATTTCCTTTCAAGCCAATACCAGACTTTAAAACGAAGCGAAGATTACTCCAGGTGGGTAGGATTTTATATCCACAATCCCACACTGACTCATTGTCAGTCAGTCCCACGGATTCTGGGTAGGACAGAAGTGTGACAAAAGTGCCAACTAAAAACAAAAACCGAAACTGGAAGTTAAACATAGCAACCTATAACGTGAGATCCATAGCAACTGAAGCAGGGTCGAACAAGATGGAGAAGCTTAAAATTGTAAACTGTGGAACTTCTCTCCTCTGCTCGACGACATTGTAAGCATTGTAGGTAATTAATTGGTCATTGGCCTATACAGAAGAATAAGAAGAAGAAGATTTATATTCAAACCAGAAGTGTACAAAAATATTACACATAAGTACCGTAAGTAACTTAACAAAATGAATGTATCCATAATTCCTACAACAGTCCTGGATCACTAAGCCCCTCTTTAGTTATTCTTCTTCTTCTTTATGACGTTTTTTCCCTTTATGGGTTCGTCGTCTTTAGCCTCCATCTTTCACGGTACTCCCAGTCTCCTTGTTGAAGATCTCTTTCCACCATTATGTTCGTTACATGGGTTTTCCATTTGTAGCATGGGCGACCTCTTCGTCTTTTTCACCTCGGCGACCATTTGAATATGTGTTTTGGCCACATGTGTTCTTGCATCCTTTCTACATGGGCGTACCAACTGAGGGTTCTATTTTCTAAATTTTTGGTAATGGACGAAGTAATTCCCATTTCTTTCCATATTTCTTCGGTTCTCCATCTCTCTGGTTCTGTAATTTCTAAACATCTTCTGAAAATGTCCAATTGGACTGTTCTTATTTTGTTTCTGAAGCTTTCTGTTACTGGCCAGACCTGTTCCCCATATAACGTGATAATTTCGATTATACTGTGAAATATATTTTTCTTGGTTTCCTTTCTTATGTTCCATAGGACTTCGTGTCGTGCTCTAGTTGCCGCTTTTCCTTGTCTGACCCTGTTGTTTACATCTTCTTCTATTGACCCGTTAGCTGAGATAATTGAGCCTAGCAATTTATAGTCCTGATAGTGTTGAATGGTCTCATTTCCGATGTGTGTGTCTTGTTGTTCTCCGCCTATACACATGTATTGTCTGGTTAATGTTAATTTTCAGTCTATACTTCATTAATTCGTTCTTTAGTGTTTCAATCATGAAGGTCATGTTTTCTTTGTTCTTTGTAAAAATTATTTGGTCATCAGCAAAAAATAAATATTTTAGTTTTTTGTATTGTATATAATTCCCCTTCCTTCATATTTGTGTTCCCAACTTTCAACCATTTTATCAATGTATATATTAAATAAGAGGGGCGATAGTGTGCATTCCTGTTTTAAACCTTTTCTTATTTCAAGATTTTGAGTAAACCTATTTGGTACTTTTATTTTCCGTGTTGTATGTGAATACAGTTGTTTTACTATTCCAATCCAGTTTCCTTTTGATTTCTAGTCTTTCTATAGCTGGCCATATTTCGGATCTGGGTACACTATAATATGCATTTTCTAAGTCTATATATGCTACATGCATCTCAATGTTTTTGGCTTTATTTTTTTTATTAGTTGTCTGAGGGAGAATATATTATCTAAACATGATTTATTGGAGTGAAAATCGCTCCGATCTTCTGCTACTTCTTTCGTATTTTGTTGAATCTTGTTTTTTATTATTCTGCCAAAGACTCTCGCCGTTGAAGGGATGACACTTAAACCTCTGTAATTACCAAAATTTTTTATCCTCTTTTTTAAATATAGAAGTTTAGTTATTGACTTTCTTAAATATGTCTTTATAAGCTTGAGTTTTGAAAAACACCTGATACTACACTAACTAAGTTAAGTTTTTTAATAGGTCTGCTCCACCTGCAATTCCGCTGATAAAAACTCTATATGTTATCAGCTCGAGCTCAAGACCTTTAATATTAATTATATATCTTAAAAATTTGCTTTCTCTGTTAATTAGAAGGGAAACATTTAAATCAAAGCAACATTTTTAGTTTCATCTCCAGTCATTTCTCGAAGTCCAGAAGGAAATTTAAATACATTTTTATCTTCCTGTAGATTTTCAAACCTTTCGCGAATGTACGTTAAGGCTGCATCAACAATCGTTAGATAAAGTTATATTCAGAACAATTCTCTTGGATTTGTGATAGGTTGATCAGGACGTTCATAATCAGCAAAGCGAACTTTAATCCTACTCCTTACAACTGAAAATTCTACAGCTTAAGCTTTTGCGTCCCTAATATATTTATTAGATTTTAGTTTTATTAGTAAAGAAGCCGCTCCGGACGCCTCAAAAAATTAGTCGCCTGCGTTCAAGCACGCTCTACACCTGCTAGAATCGACCCTAATTGGTGTTAATGGTATATATCTAGTGGTGTAAAAGTAAGAGCTGCCACTGTGTTATATGTATTAATGCCAATTTATTTCTAAGCTAGATGATGATTTGTTAAAGTTTGTAAATTGTATCTATTTCCCAGCAAAATTATTCTGACTTTCTATACAACACAACAGTAATTTGAAAAACAAACAACTTAAAGATACAGTAATGTTGTGATTCTCCTCCTTAATCCGTATCCCCTTCCAGAGATGTAGTGACCGCCTATTTTAAGTAATATCCATCACTGCTATCTATTATATGCAGTGTGAATTGCTTCCTGAACCTAGGTACTGCTAATTTCTTTCACTGTGTCATTCCAGCGGCTGGAACGTTTCCTGCTCACTTTACCTTCTACCGTCAGGAGTTCTAAGTCTGAACTGCGTCATGCCACATGCCCAAAGTATATAAGAATATATGTTTTTTGTGTATCTATACGTTTCTAGAATTGAGGTGGTTGTTCGTAGCTCGTACAACTCGAATGCACATTTCCGCATTTTGATAGCCTTGGTTACATCACGATCTTTTTATATTTTTTTACTACGGTATTTTGGGCGATATCAATTCTTCTCGAAATTTCAGGTTTGGAACTACCACTGTTTGTAATGACAGAGCCAAAGTCAATAGATTTTTGAACGATATCAGTAGCAAACGCTCTTTGAATTTCTAGTCGGTTACGGTTAACTATGTCAATAATCAGCACTTTTGTCTTCATTCGGTTAATGTAGAGACCTAGTTGTTCATTTTCATGTAAGATAACTGTATTATCCACATATCCGAGATTGGTGATGTGCTTCCCGTTTATATATACTATGATTACTTGGTAACTATCGAATACAGGTATTATAATGTTTCCTCTGTAGACACACATTAAAGAATATCGGGAACAATATGCACCCCTGGCGAACAACTGAGCGTAAACTAAAGGTCTGTGTGACGTTTGTTCTGTTTTCACCCTAGTAATACTATAGACATAAAATTCTTTAATAAGGTGAATAAGATGGGTTGCAACTCCCATATATCTCAGAACTGTCAACATTTTAGA
>JABXWE010056838.1:0-16214 GCA_014611495.1 Limonius californicus | reverse complement strand
ACCGATTTCCGTGTTGTAGACCTTTATATCGCTGGACGGGGGAGTGTTTGAACTTTTCCACGGCGATAAAAAGCTCTGCCAGTAAATTATTATAGCGTTTCGAATCAGTGTTCGAATTGGTGCCGTAGAAACGTTGTAATCTTTTCTTTTACCAGTTGAACCCCCTGTATAAAGTTTGCCGTGAGCGTGGCCAAATTGTCACGATCCGTCAAATTTTGAAACGATACACAGCCTTTAGTCACAGAGAATTTTTGTGCAAGTTTGTGTGAGATTTATCCCGTATGTTATTTACGTAACGACCAGAGAAACTTTTGGCCGGCGAAATAAGATTTATTAAACACTGTGCCCGGTAATTCCCCACTGTAAAATTCAGAGTCCCGTCCAATTAAGATTTATTAGCAAGCGAAGCCAGGTTGAACAAAATTCGAACCAAATACACTGTGACAAACGCGTAGTTTGAATTTTGCAATTCCAG
This sequence comes from Limonius californicus, assembly GCA_014611495.1. NCBI lineage: Eukaryota > Metazoa > Arthropoda > Insecta > Coleoptera > Elateridae > Limonius > Limonius californicus. Next base: position 15,739 of record JABXWE010056838.1, on the reverse strand, counting down.
GAAAGCTAGTATAAATTAATTCCTGTTTGAAATCATTATTTAACGTAAAATTTAGAGTAATACCTACCGATTGTTTATGTCAAACTGCCAAGGTTGAAGGAACCCAGAGAAACTCGACTCGAAGCGATCACTGGAGATTTTAGTTATAAAAATCAGTTATTTTTCCGTAAAGTCGACCTACACTGTGAGAATCTTTATTCACAATCACCAACCTGAATTATTTACCAGAAAACTTGCCCATTCGAGAATTCACAATAATAAATAATCGTGTATTTCTCTGTCACTTTAATTAGAGCAGCTGTGGCAGCCATTTTGCCACCGACGAACAACCAGGCGCAAATTCACGCACGGCAGCCAATCAGCGTCCGATTCGGGAAGAGTAGCGACAACGTCCCCGAGGCGATTGAAGCTACCAGCGCGGAGCACAGGGCCGTACCCAGAATTTGTCACATACTTAATCAATACAGAATTTAATTTTCATTTGTGTACAAACATATTATATTTATTTGAATCATTTCTTAATAAACCTATTGTTATTTACAAGCTGTTATTACTGATCCCTGGACATCTCACGAGCTTACCCGAGCAATATAAGCAATTTAACGAGTGGCCCAATAAGCAAAAGGCTGCACCGTTACAATATGATCAATAAACATACATATAAAAGAGATGACCAATGCAATGGTACACCCTGTATATAATGGTATCGAATAAACACAACTGAATCACACTTGGGTGAAGCCCAAGTTGTGACGTTATAATAAACTTACAACGTTTAAAGTAAAATTAGATTTTGGGAGGCAAACCAAGGATCCAAAATACGTTCCTTACATATGACGTGATAAAGCAAGGAGGAACAGTTCAGCGGATAAAACCCCTAAATGACTGATCTGAATCTCACACAGATCTAAAGGCAAAGATAATAAACTACCAAAATTAACGTTACCGCAATCCGAACGCTGGGGAAAATTATCCAAGGCCTTGTACAATGCAGCGCTAAAAATACCCGTTATGTAATAACGGGAATTCGAGTAGAGATCCAAAATAAACCCAAAATCCGCATCCCCTTACTCGTAACATAAATATAAGTTATACTGAATCAAAAATCCCAAATATCCAATTTTATAACAGCCGGGTCAATATCTACTACAGCAGAATACGCACAAATTGAAATGTAAATCAGCTGATCGCAAAATGTAAACAATAAAGTAAAACAGACGTAAGTGATTACTTCTGCTACACAGGTTGATAAATATCGGTAAGTGAACTAAATAATTTGTTGCTAAACACAGTGATAACCGAAATAAAAGATTAAAATACAAAATTACTAATTCATAATAATTGGACAAACAAATCACAGACAGAACTTCTTCTAGGTTATATACGGGCATAAATTGTGAACGAACCCACGTTCTTCAATTATCCAGAACAACGATCGAAGATAAAGTGATAAAGTCTAACCTGAGCTTCTGAGAGTGTCCAAACGGCTTGATCACAGCGATACCGGAGACTATCGTTCCCCAGGTTTACGAAGATGACTTCTTATACAGGAACGGGCAGGTAATTCAGGAAGGTCGAATACGGCTTCCGAAACAGACAAACTCTTCTCTCGTCGAAGATCCCAGATAACGAAGATCAGCTACAGGAAAGTGGTTCACAGGCAGCATCAGAGATAACGGTCCCAAGAGCGTGCTTTACTATCACGAAACCATGCGGCGACCGTAAAAGTACTGGTAATGTATTTAATCGGGCAATAAAACCCTCGAGAATTTATTCAACCACAGAATATTAAACCAAATAATGCATAAATTCTCTTACAGAACTGGATGATTAATTAAATCCGAAATATTCGCAGATATAAAAATCTTTCATTAATCAACCTGACACTACTAGCAAAGCAACTCCACACCGTGACAATCAAGAAGGAAGTCCCTCAAGAATCTTCTCAACAGGAAACACCCCCGCCTCAAAAATCCCAAATTTACACCTACACTTACAAAATTATTTAAAAATTCCCTAAATTTCGAAATTCAAACCAACAAGGTCACACAGCGCGCACCGAAAACCAAACGTATGCAACCAAACATACACCTAACATGGACAGGAAACTTAACATAGAAATGTAAACACGAATATCACTCCTTACTCATTCATTGTATGTTTCATCGCGGAATTGTTGTGTGTACATTTTGTGTTAAATTTCCTGTCCGTGTTAGGTGTATGTTTGGTTGCATACGATTGGGATTTCGGTACGCGCTTTGTGGCCTTGTTGGATTTTGAATTTCTTTGCTTCCTGACATTTAGGGAATTTTAAATAATTTTGTAAGCGTAGGTGTAGATTTTGATTTATGAGGTGGGGAAGTTTCCTGTTGAGGAAATTCTTGAGAACTTCCTTCTTGACTTTCACGAGGTAGCTGTTTGCTAGTGATGTTGGTGAGGTTGATTAATTAAAGATTTATATGTGCGAATATTTCGGATTCAGTTAATCATCCTGTCCTGAAAGAGAATTTCTGCGTTATTTTGTTAAAATTTTTATGGTTAAATAAATTCTCGAGGTTGTTATTGCCCGATTAAATACGTTACCAGTACCCGTCAATTACGGTCGCCACATGGTTTGGTGTAGTGTAAAAACGCACTTGGGGCCGTATTTCTGAAGCTGCCCGTGGAGCGCTTCCCTGTAGCCGATCTTCATTTATCTGGGGTCCTTGATAAGAGAAGAGTTTGTCTGTTTCGGAAGCCGTATTCGTCCTTTCTGAATTACCTGGTCGTTCCTGTAGAAGAAGTCGTCTTCGTACACCTGGGGAACGATAACCTTCGGAACCGTTGTGATCAAGCTGTTTGGACACTTTCAGAAGCTCAGGTTAGCATTAACAACTTTGTTCTCTTCTATCGTGGAACTTTGTTAATTGAAGGACGTGGGGTCGTCTACAATTTTTGCTCGTGTATAACCTAGAAGAAGGTCTGTCTGTTATTTGGTTTGTCCGAGTTTGTGAATTAAAAATATTGTAGTTTAACCTTATATTTTTGTTATCATTGATTTTAGTAACGAATTATTTATATCACTTACCGTCCTTTATCAACCAGTGTAGCAGAAGTAATCACTTACGTCTGTGTTAATTCATTGTTTACATTTTGTTGTCAGCTGTTTTCATTACATTTCATTTTTGTCTATTTCGCCGTAGTGTTTATTGACCCGGCTGTTAAAGATTGGATATTTGGGAAATTATTGTAATTCATTGCTTTAATAATTATTTTACGAGAAAGGGATGCGGATTTGGTTTTATTTTGGTAGCTGCTCGAATTCCAGGTAACGCGTCTCGGGTATTTAAACGCTGTGTTGTACAAGGCCTTGCATAATTTTTCCCAGCGTGCGGAATCTTTGGATTGCGGTAATTAAAAATTTGTATGTTATTATATTTGAATTTAGATCTGTAATTTTATTCAGATCAGTCATATAGGGGTTTAATCCGCTGAACTGTTTCTCCTTGTTTTCTTACGTCATACTTAAGGAACGTAATTTGGTTCCTTTCATTCGAGTCTCCCAAAATCAAATTTTATTTAAACTTTGTAAGTTTCATTAACGTTACAACTTGGGCTTCACCCAACTGTGATTCAGTTGCTTTAATTATATATAATTATATACAGGGTGTACCATTTCATTGGTCATATTTTTTATATTTATGTTTATTGGATATATATACAGGGTGTATAATATACATTGGAGTGATATGATAATGTATTTAATTGATTGTTGATTTATATACAGGGTGTTTGCCTACTCTCTACCAATATAATTATTTTCAGTATTTACTTAATTTGTTGCGTTTTATTGTGTCTTGTTTCCTTGTTTATGTTTTTGTTGAAATCGCTGAAGTTCGTTCTGCGAGGTAAGAGTTTACCGTTATGTGGATTTGGTAAGGTAGGTCTGATTTATCGCTGCACGACGGCTGGTGAAGTATAATCCTGGCGCCCTTTGAAGATTGTAGGTTGAAGATCATTCTCACCCACCCTGTGTCGCAGACTGAGAGAGCCGTGGTGAACACACCGAAACGTTGCAGTGAGTTACCCGTGGGTAGAATATTTCGGTGTTTCCAAATTTGTTACCAGAAAGTGTGTTGGTCTTGTCAATTTGTCTTGTTGTTCCCCGTGGGGATTTGTGCGCAGGTTTTTGGTAACAGGATATACTAATTTGATTGCACCTTATGAAGAGTCACTTGGCCAACACCACACATTTTCGACGTCTTGAATTACATTTGACAATGATTTGTTGCCTTGATTTAAATGGTAATTTACAATGTTTCTCAAGATCTGCTTTTCGGAAGCAATACTTGTCCTGGTTTACATTTTAGAATTTCTTCCATTGACGTCTTTTCAATTACATTTGACAATGACTTGTTGCCTTGATTTCAATGGTAATTTACAATGTTTCTCAAGATCTGCTTTTCGGAAGCAATGCTTGTCCTGGTTTACATTTTAGAATTTCTTCTAATGTGCCGTTAAAAGGCAGGCATCAATTTATGTTACTCCCTTACACATATTTTTGGTAAATAAAGTAACTACTGATTTGCAGTGCTATTGAATAAGGAAGCTATGATACGAAATGCAATTAGCACTGGAAAGTCACTAATCAGTCATAAATACACGTGCCCAACATCATACTAGTTCTCCCGTTTATATTTTTTGCGTTTTAGTTCATAAATAATGTAAACATAAAATCAGCACACGCAATGGTAAGTTTATTTTGCAACGATTAAATACAATTAGTTCACGTGTCTCCATTCCAATTTTTAATAAAATCATTCTTAATGCATTTCTTTACAGGGAATGTAACGCATCCCTCCAAAGTTGCGATTTTACACCGTCGTAATTGCGATATCTTCACAGAACGCCTGGATATATTTATATGATGCATATTATTTAAGCAAACTTAGATTGCAGTTCAGGCGTTTACATTTGGTAACATAGTATAGTCGTATAAGGTTTGCATAGCCCACAAGGCCTGTACTATACTTTCAGCAAGAGACGTGCTATATAGTTGCAGATGACTTTTTAGTCTTAGCTCTATCGTGAAAACTACACAACAAATCAAAAAAGTATTGTGTCTGTATTGGTGTACGTCAATCTTAATCCATAAGAATTGGTGATGGTGATGGTGATGATGAGGTTGTTGATGAGGATGATGGCGATGATGATGATGATGGTATATTCTCCCAGTGCCAAAGCCAATCGAAAGAACTCGAAAGCGGGTGCCACTGAAAATAAATAGAAAGCGAGCTTCAGATGCTGAAGCTACATTCCAGCCCGTACACATTTTGTTCAATATACTAATCATACTACTGTGGAAGCCCGTGCATTAGCAACTATCCAATGTGTTTTAACGGATTCCATGAACAAACAGAACATGAAAGAACAGAACATGAAAAGAGAGAACAGCGAAGAAAGAGGACACTGAAAATACGGAACAATGGAAAAAGAGAACAACGAAAAAACATAACAGAGGAACAAGAGAACACTGAAATAAAAGAACCTTGACAAAACAGAATTATGAACAATGAGAACAGGCAACATTAAAACAAAAAATTAAATTAAAGTAGAAATGCTAAGCTTAAAGACGTCATTTCATATTTCTATCCTTCTCTAGTCCTTTCGTTTGTAATTTTTTTGAGAAACTTATTATACTCCAAGGTCTGAATCTTTATGTAGCAGGTAAATTGATTTAGTAAATCTAAATAATAAAATATATGTGATTAATAAGATCAATAGATTAATGGTATCAGAATTGTCATAAACAACACAAGCACGTGCTTGTACATATACATTCTTCAGTAACTTATCAAACAATTGTGAAACCACTTTGCCTTCAACTCTAGTACCTTTTCAAAAAAGTAACTATCAAGTGGCGTAGACACCTGGTTCTACGAATAATAAGCAAATTTAACTGATAAAGTTTGCAAAGAAATAACTTCACGAGGAGACAATATATAATAAAAGCTGTCAGGGGCAATTTTACAATACAGTTACATTTAATCTCAACTGCAAAGATGTTGTCCAGTTTTGCTGTGTTTTTGGTGATAACAGGAATTTGTTGCGGATATCAAATTCATGAAGATTTTGGTGAACTGAATTCACCTATACATTTTGCAAACAAAGTGCAAAGTTTTTTAGAACATAAAAATAATGAAATTTCTGAAAAGTGCAATAAGCATTGGAAAGAATATACAAATGGTTTAAAGAAGAAAAACAGAATATGGTCGTTAAAAAGTAAGATCTTGTTATTATATTCATTCTTATAATTGTTATTGCCTTATTTTGTTGTTTTATCAATTATGTCTGCTTTGCCTTATGTTTCTAAATACTTTATCTTAAAGTTTCTTTTTCTGTCAACGTTACATCAGTAATTTCACTGCATTTTGTCTATATCAATAGTGTAGCAAAAGCAGTGCTTTAGTAGTTAAACTCCTGTTTTAAGTATGTATTTTAGCAATTTATGCGTGTATTTACACGTAAAAATGGCAGTGAAACATGTTCTTACTCTTATAATACATAGTTTCGTGTTCATTTTCTGATGATTATACAGAATTTGCTGTATAGATGTACGTTTCAGGAACATCCAATCTTTTATGTCTAGACATCTCCTACTAGGGGCCTAGATGGGGCAGTGCGAATATGCGCTGTCAGTCGAGGTCACAGTGAAATGCGGTCCGATTGGCCGCACGATCGGCTCCGACTGAGGCGATGACCGTATTTCACTTAGTTAAGTTTAGGGTGCATGTTGCATGAATGGCTAGTATGTAAGGGACGCCCGCATCCTCCTGAAGTAATGCCAAAGCGGTTCGAGGAGGGAGGACGGTAGTAAGAATGAATGGGAGCAAAGGATACCTTCTACTACTGCTAATACTATATTTTTGTTTCCCTGTTGAATAATCTTTTTAAACGACTACGGACAAACTTATACATAATTTTAGTGTTTGACGCATCATCGAAATTTCCATCGGGAGTTCTACAAGGAAGTTTCGTCGATTTGGGATTCTTTGACGAATGTTTGGATGTTGAAGGCACTTCTCGCTCATCCTTACCCTTCGAAACAATTTATGGAAAATACTGTATTGGTACCCTACCAATTCGTAGTTTAATTAACACAGCCCAACACCAATTGCCAGTAAGTAAAAAATAGGAATAACTTCATAGATAATATTTAATAATAATATTTCCAAACCTAAAATAATTTAGAAGCAAAAATTATTATTTTTTTCCATTTTAGGTTTTCGATTCGGATCTAATAGAACCTAAGGTGGGGGTTCCTACTCCAGATCGAAAAAAAGGTCTTCAGTTTGGAATATGCATACCAAACACATGTTCCGCAGTAGAAGTAGGAGAAATTTTTGCAGGCATCGGTATTAATATGGAGTTCTATGATGACCTATGTCAGACAAAATCTGATCAACCCAAACTTGATTCTGGAGCAATTGCTACATTGTATGATCAACAATTTTCTATCGACAACGATATAATTTATTTGTTATAGATGTTTCCTAGGCGTTATTTTTTTGATAATTCTATGTTCCACTATTTATGATGCCATTCTTTATTATCGTTATCATTCAGAAAAAGGTAGGTAATTTAATTTTGGTAGTTCTTTGAATGTTCAAAAATATAATGTAACTGATTATGCTGTCTGCTTATCTGTTTCCATTAAAGCACAAAACACAGTAAACAAAGTGAATTTCTGTATTCTATTTTAGAAGCGGCACACCCAATTTTAACAGCGTTTTCGATAATAACAAATGGAAAGAAAGTATTAGCAACATCAAACAGTCGAAACCAGATCTCATGTCTTCATGGAATAAGAGTTATAAGTACAATGTGGGTTATTATAGGACATAGATACTCCTATCAACTGAACTTTCCAGTTAGAAACTTTTTCTATGTACCCCAGGTAAATTAAGTGTGTGTGTGTGTTACATTACAAATGTATTCTAACTTTTATTTAACATTCTAGTTTCTGCAAAATAGGGCGAATTACTTTGTTGCAAATGCACTTCTATCAGTTGATACATTTTTCCTGCTATCGGGATTAGTTCTCACATATGTTTACATGAGCAGCGTGTCGAAAGGGATAAGGTTTAATATTATTACGTTCTACGTCCATCGATATGTGAGGTACGTTGAATAATCACTGACAAAGCTGTGCAAAATGCTAGTGGGCCTGGGTGTAAGGTGGTCAAGGGAGCCTCTTTTTCTATATCCAAACTAGAATAAAAAACTAATACCAAACACGTTTACAAGATGTCTCAAAAGGTGTCCGCTTACTCGCTTCCAGTTACCGTTTGCTCGCCTGCCTTTTAGCTGCGGATCTCTCAGTTCGACAACTCTGTGCTCACCACACCGATTGCTCGCCAGACAGATGGTCGAAAAGCAATTTATTCTTACAATAAAAGGTTATCTGTAGGCATTTAGTATAATATGCTGTTGGTAATTATTAAAATCATGCATTCCTCTAAAAAATATTGTCAAAGCGGGGTTAGCTGTTTCCAAAACATCGTTAGAATCGTTTTATTAATATACAAACAACATTTTAAGTTTCCAAAAATGTATAAAACAGTTACTCACTCAGACCAATTAGATTAAAGAATAATAGTTTAAAATATCAAGATCTATAAAAAAAATAGAACATAATATGGTACCGGAAAATAAAAGTAGAGGTTTACATTATGATCAAAAAGTGTGCCAAATTAGTTTACAAACGAAGATGCCTTCTAAAATATACACTAGTGTTCTGTGTTGGTGCATTAGAACTACCATCAGCTTGTTTATCGAGCAAAACGGATGGCGAGCAACCGTCTTGGTGAACATCTTTCCCAGCTAGTAATCGGCAATCCACCAATCGGTGGCGAACAAACGGCGGCGAACAAGTGGTAGCGAACAAATGACAACCGTATCAAAACTTGTATTTCGTTGGAAGCTCAGACACTATAAGAGATGGAATATCGCTTGAATAGAAGAAAAGATGCAAATTTATGGCGCTAATTTATTCATACTTTTGCTTTTCCTAAACATCCAGAACATTCTCTGTTATTATGTAGAAACTTAACTTGACTGATTTTTAAGCCCGAATATTTTCTACAACTTGAATTATTTAATGCATATTACACTTGTTATCATTAAAACGCTTATATATCCTTTGAGGCAGCCGTCTACTGGAGATTAGAAAATTAGACTTCTAAACTGAGGGTCCTTTCACTTCCCAGTACGGAACATCGGATTTTTAATGCCGTCCTCCCTCGCAAGGCAATGGCAAACCAGCAAGGTATTCTGCCTAGTAAATCTTCTCTGGAGTAGAAGTGTTTACACTTCCCGTGGCTCGGAGCCTACGTTAAGCTGTAGGTAATTTAAATGCGCAACATAGGCATAGGAGAGAGGTCTCCTTAAATGCAACGCATTTAAAGTTAATGTACATTTACGGTCGGGAAAATTTAAATAAAAATTAATATATCCCCATCTGGGGCCTCGGTGGAGTAGTGCGGAAACGCGTCACAGCGAAATGTGACAGATCGGCTGGGGCGTTCGAATCCCAGTTGGGGCGACCGCATTTCGCTTAGTTAAGTTTAGGGTACATGTTGCACGAATGGTTAGTGTGTAAAGGACGCCCGCACCCCCCTGAAGTAATGCGAAAGCGGTTCCGGGGGGGCAGTATGAATAAATGCGAAAAAAATATATATCCCTATCTGGACAGATTTCTAGAGAAATTCATTACATTGAACATTTTTACAATAGATTTAAAAAGGGGTGGGATAGGTCAGTGGTAAGAGAGTCTGGTTTTGGATGTAATAGTCCATTAGCTTCTCGGTTCAAATCGCGCTTGAGACGTAAAATGTTTCTGATTTCCTGTGTGCTCGGTATTGGGTTGCGATCTCCACTTACCATTGCCGATCATATTAACGACACTCCTCATGTTACGGTCGAACTAGAGAAGTACCAGGCCTTGACACATACCTATATATATGCCGTACAGGCATGTCAAGCACGGTTACGCACCAACACGGTAATCTGCTTATCTTTGTCTTACCACTACCTCTACTTAAAGCGATGGCAATGCAAGGTATGTAACAGCTTCAATAATAAAATGCACTTAAAGATATTAAAAATTTTTTAAAACTGCTTAAAAAGTTTGACTAAACATGCGAAACAGCGAAAACAAACAAAAGTTAGAAAGCGAAGTGTTTTGTTGTAATGAATTTTTTTCTATTTATTCATAATTTCCAGTTGTATATAACGATCCAAAAAATTGTTAACAAATTGTAATTATTATAAAAAGATTCATAAGCGGTGCAATCATATATTCCATATTTCATTATGTTTTTATTCTTCTTATTTTTTAACTTCATTCTGATTGCGGTCCTTCAGATTGGGAGCCCCTTTGAGACGCATTCAGTGCACTGCCCATTTGCACAGCCCTGATTAGTCACATATATAGGAATATTAATATGTAAATATCCATAGTACTGAGTGTTATTATTAAAATTCCCAACATGTTGAAAACATACTTTCCACACTGAATCTATGATAATTTTTTAATGATGTATCATCGACGTTCCCGGGAATTCATATTTAAAATTTATTCATTTCATTCTAGTCGTCCTGTTTTTCATTTTCTGTATATTTAGTTTTTAAATTTGAATTTCTACAATAAATTATAATTGTGTTTTGTTTACGAATTGGAATTTTTTTAGATTAACTCCAGTGTTGGCTGTTATATTGTTGATTCACGCTACACTAATCAAATACTTTGGTTCTGGTCCTCTATACCCAACTTCAGTTGGTAATCTACTAGTAAACGCTTGTGAACGCCATTGGTGGAAAACTCTGCTTTATGTCCAATACGGACGTACTGTAATAACACCAGACTCCATTGGATTACAACAGTTTAATTAATATTTCTTTTACAGTGCGTAACTCAAGCTTGGTACCTCTGTGTTGATACTCAACTCTATCTCTTATCGCCCATTCTTCTTATTCCATTAAAGAAATGGCCTAAATTTACATTATCAACGACCGGTATCCTCACAGTTTGCTCGATGCTTGCGAGTTTCCTTACTGCTTGGTTTATGGAACTTAGAACAAATGTAGGTGCCAATCATGGGTAAGAACCGACCTTATTATGCATATTGAGTTCAGCTGTCAAGTTCGTTATTTATATTTAGACAAGCTGCTGAAGATTATTCAAAATGGTATTACAATGCACCTCACACCAGAGCAGGTCCATGGCTGATTGGACTCGTATTGGGATATTATATTTTCCAAGTAAAGCAAGGAAAGCTTAGAGTAAGATTGAACATGGTAAGTATTTGAACGAAAAGTATTGGGTTTTAAAGAATTCAGTTTATCTTGTAGGGATTAATGCTGGTATTATGGATTGTTTCTATAGGCATACTCTGCACCTGTGCATTTACTGGTGTAGATTTATTTAACTCAAGAGAATACGACAAGGTAGCAAATTCAATTCACATGGCATTAGTACGACCTGCGTGGTCCTTGGGCGTAGGTTGGATAATTTTTGCATGTGTTATTGGTTATGGAGGTAGGGAAAATAATCAGAAACAGTAGTAATAATCCTCCAGTCTATTTGCACACAATTAAATAATTTTAGGTCCGGTGAACTGGTTCTTGTCACTACCAGTATTTCAAGTTCTATCCAAGTTTACATATACTCTTTATCTCGTGCATCTTCAAATTATCATTATTATAACATCTCAAATGAGAACTCCCCCAGTTTATAGCAGCGAACGAATGGTAATTATAGTTTAACTATTTTACAAGTTTTGACAGTGAAATATTTTTCTACTTTCAGATGTATGTATTTTGGGGAGACTTTGCGTTTAGCCTTGCACTTGCAGCGGTTTTTACGTTGGCATTCGAATCACCCATAATTATCATAGAACAGATTGTATTCGGGAAAGTAAAGAGTTAGTTAGTTCAACCCTCTACCTGTGGCAGTTAGCTAATTATTTTCATTTTAGGGAATGAGATGAAACCTTTACAATCTGGGCAAGCTAAGCACCCCGAAAATCCACACAACTTGCCTGGAGAAACTGCAATAGCATAATGTTTCATTGTAATTTAAATAAATTACTTAAATATATAAAATATGTTCATTTTGACAGTTAATAAATAATCTATTACTACCCCTTTTAATTTTTGAGGGGTTAATATTATTTTAAAATATTCGCAAACATTGGTTTACGTAAAGACAAGGGTTCTAGTTATGATAAGGTTTTTTTATAACAATATTCAAGAAGATTTTTCTAGATAAAAATTATTTTAATTCATTTTACGATACTAAATTAAAACAATCGAAGTTTTATTGTATTAAATTATCTTCCTTTTACTTATTGTTTTCTAAGAAATAATAATTTTTGTCTTCTGTTTGATGCCGCATTGGTTAGTGAATTGTCAAATACCAATAGCAGTAATTAAAGCTTTTTGTACTGTTCTTGAGTAATAGTTGTTAGTCCAACTATTATTATATTTATATGGATTATGTAGAAAACCTTTACCATACAAACTGATAGAATACTTTGTATGTGGATTATGTACTACGAAAGCGGACGTGGCTCGTATTTTAATTCTACAGATATTTTGATGGTATCTAACATTTGCAACCTTATTGATATTTTCTTGACTTTCAGATTTTTAAAATAATGAAGGAAATAATGCACTCATGTGCTAGTACCAATTTGGTGGGCAGTAGCATATACATTATTTTTAAAAATGAATTATCAATTTACATTTGATCTGTTTGTTGTTGCTATGATTATGTGGATGTAGAAAATATACTACGTTACATGGTTTTTTGTATTATGCCAGATATTTCGCCAACAGCTTCTAAAGGTTAGTTTAAGAAGAAGGGCATCCAGAATGAAATTCCATACTCTTACAATTAAGAGAAAGGAAATTCTAGGTTAAATGTCCGGTTTAAATGACCAAATTGTCATTGTATAGTTTGCCGGTTAGAGAAGAGGAGAATAATGAACGAAAACGCCATTTTCCGGGCCTGAATTTCTAATCAATATAAGGAAAAATAATGGGGACAATGGAAGCACAATTTAATTAACTTGACTGCTCTTGATTATATTTTAAGCATAAATCACGGAGATAAGATGGCTAAAATTGTGTAAAGAATTTTCACACATCTTTCGGATTTAAGTTTTTTAGTGAAGGATGTTGAGACTTACACACAGTGATATAAAACAACGAGTGGTAACGCAACGGTTGAAATGTTTTACAGTAAATGAGGAGCATTGTACAGTATGTTCATTAAAAAAAAACTCGCAGCTGGCCATGGTAGATTTACGTATAGTGTCTTCTTACAGCATGGACTTTATAGGAAGCGAAATAACAAAATTTACTAATTTTAAATCAGTACGTAAAACACGTATGATTAGCCACGGGTAACTTACCGCAAAGATTCGGTATGTTCACCGCGACTGGCTCTACTGCGAGATGGTAGTGGGTGATTAAAGGCCGATAAAATAACGGTCGTCATGACTCAACACCAACGGTACTGCAGTATCTCAATGGATTCAGCTGAGGGTAAACTCTTACCTCGCATCATAAAATTACGAAACAATAATTAAATAAGAGACCAACATAATTTGAATGCTGTAAATAAATCCAATATATTATCAATAATACAGAAATCATCAAAAGAAATTTTAAATTTTCAAGCATCCAAATGTGTAACACCTGGTAAAGAGATATAAATAAATGTCCTCTAAAATAAATAAATGATGTAATCGTCTCTACTGTACGATACAATAATGTAGAAATTTATAAGCCTACAAAACAAAAAAGTATCTAATAAGCAGCACTTAATTATACGAAGCTGTTACGGGCCTAACGACCCGCAACAGGATAGATGGAAAAAGGCCTACAACTTAGCTCAGAGGAGTAGGGGGATTCACGGAAATTGCTAACGGGAGGAAATCTTTCTAGTTGTGTACGGGGGATGTCGAAATTAATGGGCACCACCTTCCAAATCACAGCCGCTTGCAGGTTCTCGTGGAAGGCCGAGGAGCCAGCAGTTTACGGGAATCGAACTCACCTTTATTGTGCCTTCCTGTTTAGAATGCTTGCAAAATTCATACACACACAAATGCAAAATATACAATAATAAAAGATGTAATAATTTCAAAATACATATAATTAACCTTTCGGTAATGACGATACAAACAAAAAAATGACAGCAGGTGGGAATATTTTACTCAATACAACAAACGATTAAATTGAACGTTTGATTAAGGGGCAACTCGTCGCCCCTGGCGTATGGTATTCAAATCTTTCAACAAATCTACGTGGCCAGTGGCGTCGGAGTTTACAAAAACAATACAATGTATATATAATTTTACAATTAGTGGTACAAAAAAAGAAATAACAATCGACGACTGAAGGCCGCGTCTTGTAGCATTAACAAAGAAAAGTTCAATCACTTAAAAATTTGCAAGTTTTTCCACAACACACAACAAACTAGTTCCTTTACCTTGACTTCCGGCGAATGGAGTAGAGAGAGAGGCAGCCACAATTACGAGGTGTTCTCCAGATGCAGGTACAGTCTGGGATGGTTTCAGGTCCGGGAAAAAGGTAGGCGACGTTCCTCGGGAGATGTTGGAACGAAATGATTGCTGCACAACCCTCGTAGTTCGTCGCAGCAACGGCACATGTACAAATGGGCTCGATAATAATCCGCCAAAGGTGATCGGCAAATTTGCAATGAATTGCCTCTCCAGGGTTTAAAATTCCAGCGTAATTCTTTTAAATCCGACACCTGTCGATATTTTGTTCACTCCACGGTGACAACAGCGATACGTAAATACACGCGATGGATATCCATCGAAAACATAAGCTGCCCCTGTAGACTTGATCTATTAACGATCCCCGCAGATACAATTGGTAGATCGGAGTCGCAAAGATGTTAAGTCCGACTGAAGAACTAACGCAACGCGAACATGCGCCGGTCGAAAATATTACACCACATTCAGAAATATGATACAATGGTTTTGAAATAATTTGCCACGTAAATTCGCAGAAAGCATCCAGGGTCAGGCGAAGATAAAACATTAATCGGCAATTTCAGCCTACAAAGGGAACTTTCAAAGGCTTCGCGAAATTGGCCTCCATAACTCAATCTTAAAAGAAAATAATATAGCGATCAACTTAAGAATTGCAATTAAAATAGAATTTTGATTCCTATGAAGCGGCAATTAAAATATGATTTTAATCCAGATGAAGTGGCAAATTCAAATGAACATAACAAAGCGTTTTAGTCAACAGTGTTAAAATATCAATTCGAAAGCAAGTCGAATTGGGGTAAGTACCAAGTAACAAAGAAACATTCATGGAACGAAACGCAATCTAGCAGACGCAGCTTAAGGCTGATCTAACCCAAGTGCAGATTTCAAATCTGCCCCTTTCTTTTGGCTATAACGCAACCAACATTACAGATTACTACTATTATTATTATTTCAGGGCTTCAACTGTCTACCTGTTTTCGTACCCTTATTTTGTGACTTCAAAGAACCATAAATCAACGTGGGCAATAAACATATAGTAAACGTGCCTTGTGGTAGATATAATGTTTTCAATGTTGAAAATACTTAACCACAATAATGCAAAAATTACCAAGAAATGTAATTTAGAAATGCCACTTAAAAAACTTATTATTAATCATATTCAATGTATATTT